>JZKD02S1983283.1:474010-488544 GCA_000966675.3 Picea glauca
TGTGTATTTTATGTGTGACTGATGATCTTTACTCTTACTGTCCATATACTGTATGTTGCTTGATAACACATGAAGAAATATTAATAATTGTTAAGAAGGTGTAAAATTGTTTAAGATTATAAACAACTGATTCACCCCCCCTCTCAGTTGTATTAGTATTTCCAACATTACAAACATAAAATGCCCACATGCTTACAAATGAACACACAGAAAACTGCCTATTCCTACTCTCTCTAGCCTCTCTTGGCTCATGAATCCCACTCTTCAAGAGATCTCTCCTTCTTTAAATAGAAAATAGCATCCAAATGAACTAAGGAGGTCGAATCCCATCTCTTCCATTGGATTATAAGCCTTGGAGATAGGTGACAATAGTCAAAGAGACAAAAATCCAACAAATTGCTGATTTTCAGAAATTTGTTGGAAGTCATTAATAAATTGTTTCCACCTCATGCATGAGGCCTTTGCTGGAGCTAAATATTAGGTGTAGGTGTCCCTTGATATCTAACTGATCCTTGAGAATCCATTCGAACTCTCCTTGATGTGTGGAAACCTCCCAAGAAGGCGAATATCAAAACCGTGACCGCTACAGGAAATTAGTACGCAACACCACTGTGCAGAGTACGCAACACCAACTTCTATATCGAATATATCTCAAACCAAAACACATTTTGAAAAAATGAGAGACATTTTTGTTATATGGAATGCTGTGAACAAAAACCTCCTCCATTTTTCAAAAATACATTCTCAACTTCGCATAACGCAAGTTTTAAATTAGTGACTCAAAACCGACAGAATAACTCTGCACAATTTAGCCTCTGCCAGAATATTACGCAGCGCCTGTAGTTCTAAGGTATGTTATTTATAGGTCATCTCACCATTTGCACTATAAATTTTTGTCTATAATGATTCATATAGTTAAATTAATATTCCATTGAGAAAAAATACCCAAGTATCTGTGTTAAAAAATTCAGCTTGTGGGTCATTGTATTTTGGGAGTTACACTCCTTGAAAAATAGGGTTTGTGGCTAGTCCTGAAACTAGTCAAAAACAGGTGTTTCGGGTAAAAACGTCATAACTTCTTCATAAAAGATCCAAATTCAGTGATATAAAATGTGTTGGTTATGGTATAGTATGTAGTATTATGTGTAATATTTTCAAATCAATTCAATAAATATTTCATGTGGGGCATGCTCTACAAGGCCTCTCTTTAGAATAAGACAAAATTCAGCAAGGTATGCCATTTTTGCTATAAATCCTTTTATGAGAGGTTTCCAGTAGTGAAACCTGGAGGAATTTCATTAAAAACACTGAAGAAAATTGTGTATCCGTTTCAGATATTTAAACATTACAGGTTCAAAGTTATGATTACTTCAAGTTAGGGTTGTTGACTAATCCAAAACTAGGCATGTGAGACTAAATAAAAGTTTGATGAAAATGCTAGTCTTGTGTTGTCAAAGCTAAGGAAGGTTTGTAGGAAAGTGATCATATACACCAGGTCTATTACAGAGCTACAAATTATATTTGGATGATGAAATTTACGAGGGATTTTGGTTGAGGTACATGTTGAGTACATCGTTGAGATAAGTAGTTGATGAGTTGGCACATACATGAGGTGTATAGTTGATGGTGTTGGTACATAATGATGAGTCATAGTTGATGAGTAGTTGACACATGATTGGTACATACTTGTTACATGGTTGGATGCACTTGTTTATGGTACATGTTGATTACAGGTTGTTTGGTACAGGTTGGTGCATGGTTGATGCACTTGTTTATGGTACAGGTTGATTACAGGCTGAGGTACAGGTTGATGCATGGTTCAGATTTATTGGTACGGTTTTACAATGATATATCTCACAGTGATAGTGTGACAGTGGTTCCATCATTCTACTTCTAGTTTAGGGTGGCAGGACGGGGCAAGGACAGGTGGTTGTAGCCACCTTCCAGTTGTAGCCGAAGAACATAGGGGGTTGTAGCCTCCTTCCGGTTGTTAGACAGAGAATTAGAGAGTTGGATCTTCCCTCAGGTTGTATCCTGAGAAAATAGGGGGTTGGAGCCTCCTTCCAGTTGTAGCTAGAAAACAAAGGAAGTTGGTGCTTCCAATGAATGTAATTCTTTAAGACATATAAGAAAACAAATTATGTGGTTTTCTCCTGATTTGGGTTTCCACGTAAAAAATTGGTGTACTGTGTATGTATGTGATTTTTTATTTCTTACTTCTCATTATTGGATAATAATTCTACATTGATATAACATTTGAATAAAAAGGATTATAATTACGCTATTACTGATTCACACCCCCCTCTCAGTAATCCAACAATTGGTATCAGAGAAGGTTCCTTCAGAAATCAGTTTAACCACTAAAAGTTAGATCATGGAGAGTACCAACTCGTATAAAACTGGAATACCACATTTTGATAGACAAAAGTATGATTTTTGGAGCATAAGGATGAAGACATATATACAAGCACAAGGATTTCAAGTTTGGCAATCAATTGTAGATGGATACACAACACGAGCAGTTCCACCAACAAATGACAAAGCAATGAAACTTGGTGAGAATAATTCCAAATCCAAAAATGCACTTTTGAATGGTCTCAGTGATACAGTATTCACCAAAGTTGTACATTGTAAATATGCTAAATATATTTGGGACAAGCTTCGAAATATTTATGAAGGATATTCAAAATTCAAAGCAACAAAGCTTCAAACTTATAGAGGTTAGTTCGAACAACTAAAAATGAAGGAAGATGAAGATATCACAACCTACTTCTTACAAGTCGATGAAATAGTGAATGCAATCATAGAATTGGGAGAAGAAATCGAAGAATCTGTAATTTTTCAAAAGGTACTAAGATCTCTTCCTATGAGATTCAACCCTAAGATTCCAACACTAGAAGAATGATCAGATATAAACTCAATAAGCATGGATGAAATTCATGGAATATTCATAGCATATGAGATGAGAACTGAACAGAAAAATCCATATGTAAAAGAAGAAACCTTCAAAGCATCCAAAAGATCAAAGAAAAATAAAAAGGAACAAGAAGAATATAGCAGCAGCATCGACGTCTCAAAAGATGATGAAGAAGTGGAAAACTTCGTCAAAAGACTGAAAAAGGGAACCAACGGTAGGTATAGAGGTAAGCTTATTTTAATTTGTTTTAATTTTGATGGTATTGGTCATTTTTATAACAAATGTCCTCATAATAAAAAGAGAAATGATGAAGGTTACTCAAAAGGCAAACAAACATATAAAGGTAAAATAACTACAAAGAAAGTTTTCAAGAAAATATTTTTCACCAAAGAAGACATCTCATCATCAGATGAAGATGAAGTTAGTGACAATGAAACAGAGAGAGTTCTATTCATGGCAGTAGAAGTCTCTGATAAAGAAGAATCCGAAGAAGAATATGAAGAAGAAATCGAAGAAGCAAAACTTGACTTCTGAGAATAATTAATGAGTGCCATAAAAGTTATCAGAAGAGAAAAGAAGAAAAACAAGAAACTACAAGAAGAACTAGATAAGAAAAAAGACAGTCAAGAACTAGAACAAATGATCAAAAAATTGAAGGTTCAAATAGAAGAAGATAAAAGAATTGAAGAATCACTCAAAGAACAACTAGAAGGAAAGGACAGGATCATTGGAAACCTGGAAGCAGAGATTGTCACACTAAGAAAGGATATTCAAAAGAAAAATATGTAGAATAGCTTAAAAGTTCTGGATGACATTTGAAGAAAAAGGATTATAATTACACTATTACTGATTCACCCCCCCTCTCAATAATCCAACACCAACTAGCCCCTTTCCATAACATGGAAAAAGGTTTTCAAAGGAAGGATTATCATGCTAACACACATAAATATCAAGGGGGAAATAGACCATTTAATATAGGAGTCAAGAAAGTTGGAGACAATCCCAATGAACCATTGAAGTCATGGGAGTGTGGAGAACCCCACCTGAGGATAAATTTCCCATGTTTAAATCCCACATCGATAACTTCAGTCCATAACCTTCAAGAGGCTTCAACGGTTGGAGATATTGGTAGAAGTGTGCATAAAATCAATCCAGCTCTGGATGGCCGACAAGAAGATCGCCAATCCACTATTGTGGAAGTTGAAGGTAAAATTCATTACCATAATGTTTCTATACTAATTGAACCATGAGCTAGCCTGAATTATATCACTCTAGCATTAGTTGAATTGAACAAGTTAAAGAAGGTAAAGCATGCTAAGTCCTCGTTAGTACAGTTAGCAACAGGGACCAAAAGAAAGGTAACGAATTTTATTTCTAATTGTGAACTAAGCATAGATGGTCAAAGTAAAAAGTTAAATATGAACATATTACCTTTGGGGTCTTATGATATAATCATTGGAATGGATTGGTTAGAGAAACATAAATTGATATTAAACTGTTATGAAAAGTCATTTGTTTATAAATATGAAAATAACACAGTTAGAATAGTAGAAGGAATCAGAAAACAGTTCCAGTTAAGCAAATATCAGTGATGCAATTTAAGAAATGTATGAACAAAGGTTTCCAAATTTATGTTGTACAAGTAACCAACCTCTTAAGGGAAGAAAAAAAACCGAGTTTAGAAGACTTTACAGTCTTATGTGGATTCAGGGATGTATTTTTAGATGAAATACCAGAACTACCTCCAAGGAGAGAGATAGATTTATCTATCGATCTACTACCTGGATCTGCCCTGGTATCTAAGACACCTTATCGAATGAGCCTACCTGAATTAACATAATTGAAAATTCAGTTACAAGAAGTGCTAGATAAGGAATATATCAGACCAAGTGTTTCACCTTGGGGAGCACCAATTTTATTTGTTAAGAAGAAAGATGGGACTTTGAGACTGTGTATTGACTATCAACAACTGAATAAAATGACGATTAAGAATAAGTATCCCTTACCCATAATTAACGATCTCTTTGACCAGGTGGGATGAGAAAATATATTTTCTAAGTTACATTTAAGGTATGGTTATCACCAAGTCGGAATAAATGTTGAAGATATAAATAAAACAACATTTAGAACACATTATGGACACTATGAGTTTGTCGTAATTATGTTCAGGCTTACTGATGCACCATCAAACTTATGTGCTTGATGAATAGTATATTCAGCCAATATTTGGATAAATTTGTGCTGGTTTTTATGGATGATATTCTAGTTTACTCAAAAACAAAAGAAGAACATGAATACCATCTAAAAATAGTATTGCAAACTTTAAGGGAACATAAGTTGTATGATAAGTTTGATAAGTCAGACTTCTAACAAAGAAAAATACAATACTTTGGACATGTAATATCCGAAGATAGTAATGCAGTTGATCCAGAAAGGATAAAAGGCATTATGGAATGGCCTATCCCTAAGGATGTAGCAGACATCAGCGCATTTATGGTAATTACTGGATATTTATTGAAGGATTTTCCAGAATCGCGTACCTGATTACATCACTACAAAGAAGGGAATAAAGTTTAATTGGTCGCAAAAGTGTGAGGACAACTTTGATAAACTAAAAAGACTGTTAACTACAAAACCTATCCTTAAGGTAGTAGATCGCAAGAAATATTTTACAGTTTGTGTGGATGCAATAAAAGAGGGATTAGGAGGTGTGCTAACATGAGATGGACACATCATCTGCTATGAATCATGAAAACTAAAAGAACATTGTTGGTTACTATTTATTATTCCGAGTTTATATCTTTATCTTGAATGACCCAGGGTTCATGTCTATTTGGGTTCCAACAAAGCCTGTAAAACTATTGGCCCTCCTGGTAAACCATAAGGCAATGCAACGGATAAAATGTGCTGCACAGTCTCCCCCGAGATAGTCTTAATGGGTGGCTACAATAGTCATGTGTTTGCAGCCTAGGAATACGTGGAGATCTGTGAAATGTACGCTGAGAGTTATGTTTCTACTTATTAACATATTAAGCTGTCATTTGTGATTATGCATGAAAGATAACCAATTCATTCATTCATCGTATTAACGACTATTGAAACAATAAAGAAACACATGCATTCAATCACATAAGACATGGTTTTACCATGGGTCAACCCCTCCAGGGCTACGTCCACAAATATCTGGCTTCTCGACTCTTTTATTATGGAAGCTCCAAAACTACGACACTGTGTGCCTTACAACTCTTCTCAGTCGGGTCAGGATTTATTATGAGGTGAAATAGATCTCACCAGGCTCCTCATCTTGCGATCTAACCCTTAAGATCTAGCCTCCTTACTACTCTCCATCTCAACATCTTACAAAATTAGGTCGTATAGCAAAATATTACAACTCATCATCCTCTATTTCATTGTCTCCCTCTATGAGACCTATTTATCTATATTTATACTTTTTTGGCTCACCAACCATTACAATGTATTGCAAAAACCCTAACTTTACCGTCATTAGGTCTTCCATGCATGTGTGCATGCTGCTCCTTCTTTCATCTATTGCCTCCCTCGTGCATGCTTTATTTCCCAAATAGCCTTTATTTCTGCTTTGGCGTGCTTCCAACATGCCCCCAACACTGACATGTGGTTCGTACCGATCCACCTAAATTTTTTTCGCCTCATCGATCTCCCTGGTGATCGCCTGAAACTTTTCCCTGAGCTCCGTTTCTTGCGTCTAAGCCTGTACGGTCTTCTTCTTGAGTGCGTCTAGTGTCTGCATTGTTATCTCATTGTTGATCAACCCTACGCACTCTACATGGGTCTGCGCCATATATGTCTTGGCTTCCTCTTCCTGTACAATGATCTCTTCCACTCACTCTTGGAGCGGTTCCGTTTGATTCTAGCGCTCGATTTTCTACATATGTGCAGTGGTGAGTTACACCTATATCTTCTTCATATCCTGCGCCCCTTTGACACGCTCCATTATGGTCATTGTCTTATGCCTCTGCTTGAGGTCTTGGATAGCTGCGCTTATTCTTTCTTCTTCCTTGTCCAACTACTGGACTTGCTGATCCTCTTCCAACTTCATCCAGAGATGTGTTGCTTTGTCGAACAAGTCGACTGCTGCACTGACCTGTCGCTCTATATCCTATAGCTTCTATGTTGTCTCCTTTTTCCTTTGCTCCCTTACCTCCGATGGAGTGGTAGGTGTGAGATACTCTTGAAGATTCTCGATCTTCAACTGGCATTGATCGAGTTCATGCACAATCCGATCAATCTTCTCGATTGCAGTGAGTTTGAACCTCTGTGAGGTCTTTGGAATCTTCTCATACATTCTGAACACTTTTTGTTCCAATCTATTGACGCGTTCCATCTCCTCTTGGGTCTTGAGCTTGGCCTACTCATATATCAATTCCAACGCATCCCATTTATCCTTTTACTGCTGTAATTCGGCTATGTATGTGCATGCACGAGACTGTACCTCATGGGTAACACTAACCTGTAATTTATGTAGAGCATTAGATGGTATCCGCGACAATACCAATTGGAGTTGAGCTAAGTCCTTTAGGGGTGTATTCCCCACGATCTTGTCCATGCACAACATGTTGGGTGTAATGTGGAATGTTGCACTTAGCTACAGTATTGTATGGACTGTATCTCACTCACTTGCTTCAGGTTATTGTCCTGTCTGTGATGCTGACGACCCTATTCCTATGTTGCTTCTCGCTTCCTGTGCTTCCCCGATATGCTTGAGGAACTATTGTATGTCTACCAACTCCTCTTGAATTCTGTCCCTGTGGTGCACAACATTCTCAAAATCCTTGGATGTATGATCCTGAACCATTTGGGCTATCATGTCAGCATCATCCTCTGTAATCGTGTACTCTGGAGGTGTTCTATGCACCTTCATCTTCTTATGTGTACCCTCCATCTAAGTAGCTAGTCGCTTAGTCAGGCCTGACTCTTGTAGATTTAGACTTGGTGTAGTCCCCTGTGCTATCTTGACCTGTTTCTACTGTACTTGGGGTGACTCCATATTATTGTTCTTTCTTTCCCTTTGGGTTCCTGTCTTAGATGTCACCCCTTTCATTTTCTTTGGCTTGTTCTAGTCCATCCTTGGTTTCTTGGGTACTGGGACTTCCTGGGTCTGTGTCTCTCCCTGCCTTGCTTCCTCTTCCTCTGTTCTTGTAGGTATGTCTTGAGTTATCTCTAGAATCATTTAGTCATCTTCCCAATCCTTGATATCCATTTCTATGTCACCCTCCGTGATGCAATAGCGCAATTGTAGCCACTCCTTGTTGGGGTCCTTCTGCACCTGTATCCACATCACATGTTGAGTGGCCTTGAAGTTGGCAATGTCCCGATAGTACGCAACAACCTGTGGTGTTATTCTCTAGCGGTTGGTGATGGGTCCTGTATATCACGTAGACATCCTTCAAATATGGATGTGTTCATCTTTATATTCTTGGCATCTAATGCGACGCTAAGCGATAAATATCTTGCTCCATGATTAGTTTTGGGTCTGGTGGCAAAAAATACATATTTCGGTTCCTTCCATCCCATAACGACTATCAACATGAGTGGCCATGAGTAATGAAATTCTATTCCTAGATCCTGCACATCCTTGTAGTCATCCATAAATAAATTCAAAAGATAAGGAGCCAAACTAACTGTGGTACCCTCAACACACTGTGCAACAACTGTGACAACCCCAATCGAGACTTCCTCCATGCGACATTTTCTGAGAAGCTTGCAGGCCATGATATTTGCGCCCATTTTTGTTGCGTCATCACTGATCCATTTGATGATGATTCTGTGCGTCCCCCTTTCAGTGCCGTATTTATTTTTCATCTCCTTGGTGAGTGCTTTCTCCTTTGTTTTGTCATCCAGAAATTGTGTGGGATCCATGCCCCATGATGGCAGCCCTGTAATGTGCATGATGAATCTACGTCTATTGAGACACACTTGTCCAGCCATATGTCTTTGCCATGTGTTACTACCATCAACTGTTTGATGCAACTGCTGGCATACTATCCTCTGCCAAAGTGTGGTAGCTCTAGATGACCTAAAATCCTAGTTTTTTCCTATCCTGCTGCCCACTGGAGTGGTTGATTAACCGGTTCCCCAAATGAATATGGACCTATATTCTGTAGGTAGACTTGCTTCAAAAACGTTGGGAACTTGTCTGTGTATTTTACATCATGGTCTAAGTATTTTAGCTTCTCGACATGACCTAGTAAGTTTGATTTCACCCGTACTCCTTCTGGTATGCGTGACAAAACAATGGCTACAATGGTTTTCTTGCATGGTGACCTAGGTACCTATTGTTTGTCCTTTTGCAGTAGTGGTTGACTCGAGGTTCCAACCTCCATCAGTTGTTCGTTGAGATACTGTTCTGGCCAGGCCGTGACATCTTCCATGGTTCCCTCCTGTGGATGGTCTGACACGATCATCTGATATTTATTTGGCTCAACTGTTGCTCCCTGATTTGTATCCATTTCATTGACTCTTGGAGCTGCTTCAGGGTTCGATGGTTGCGCTTGGATTCCTATGCCCTTGTTCTGTTGACCCTATTCCTCTACCGGCATATCCATGCTCATGCCCTCAGATGCTGTCTATTGGGTTTCTTCTACCATGGGTGTGGGGTTCATTGGTTTTGTATTTGGTGATGGTATTTCATCGACACTGATGACCTCTAGTGGTTGCTATTCACTTTCCTGTGATTGTACCTATGCCCTTGTCCTAAATCTAGATTTGATGACATTCTGGCTTGGTTCGACTTGTTTGGGTGGTTCCATGGTGGTGAAATTCGATCGTCCACTGAGCTTAGTGGATTTTGTAACCTTTGTGAATTTTTCTATGTGCTTTGTGTGCTCTATCTCTCTTTGTCTCTTCACATTTCGAAATAATCTTTTTTCTCCCACGTCCCTGCTTTGTATGGGCATCGTATGAAGCTTGTCAAAGATGCTACCTTTATTATGGATTCAATGAACCTCTATTTCCTTTGTAATTTCCATTACTCTCCCTCATCGTCTCTAGTTGGTATGATTAATGCGACGTCTTGTCGATCATTTCTTACATTCAAGTCCACTTTCCTTCGTCCTTTAATACTTCTTTTGTCGTATTCACTTTTCCCACTTGTTTTCATTTTGAAATGACTGATGGCCTTGTCCTCGCTGGATTTGTATTCCTAAGTGTGCATTCTCTTTCTTATTTTGGTGCACTATACCTTTGTCAGTACTGTTTACTATCCTTCTTTTGTTTTTTTTAGCTGCACGGTGAATTTCATGTTGTGGGTGGTCGACTATCCTTGTACAACTTCAGTCGGCTCCTGTTGATCATTCTTCTGAGTTATGTGCATCCTAAATCCTGTAATTGTACAACTCCTCCATATGTGACAACTCTTACTTCATACGGTCCTAACCAGTGCATTCTGAGTTTTCCTGGATGCTGAATGGATTTGCTGTCATACATCAACACTAAGTCTCCTTCCTTGAAAGTTTTCTTTTTGATGTGTCCGTCATGCCAAGCTTTGTCCCTTTATTTCTAAACTTGTTGGTGGAACCCTGCTAGGATCCTCTCTTCCTCCATGATCATCAACTGATTTGGTCTCTCATGTACTGCGCCTCACTCTGTCATGTGTGTAATTGTTGCTACGCGCAAACTGGGTACCAAAAATTCTAATGGAACCACTTCTTCTTGTCCATATACTAGTTTGAATGGCGTGTTCCTTGTCAAATTATTGCATGTGGTACTGTATGCCCACAATACTGCTAGTATTTTTAGGTCCCAATCATCTCTGTTGACATTACAGATCTTTGTGAGTGCATTCTCAAGGATTTTGTTAAACACTTCTACTGTGTCATTTTCATGTGGGTGATATGGTGTGCTATTTTGATGATGGAATTCAAACTCTTCATTCATAACCTTGATAGTGATTTTAATGAAGTGTGTGCCTTGGTCGCTCATCAAAGTTCTTGGGCAACCAAACCGAGTGATTACTTGTTCAAATAGAAAGTGTGATGTTGTTTCTGTGCTGCAATCCTTCACTGGTGTTTCTTCCACCCATCTTGTCAGGTATTCTTTCACAGTGATAATATACCTTGCTCATGTTATTTTGGCTGGTGGGTTGATTGGTCCCATGAATTCGATGACCTATTTGTCGAATACCTGAAAAGTTACATGCGGTCGTAATGGAATATTGTCCCTTCTATTGGGTTTGCCAACCCTCTGATAGACATCACATCTTTGGCAGTACTCTTTCGAGCCTCTGTGAATGGTCAACCACCATATTCCTACATGGTAGATTTAATTGCGTAATGTTCTCCTGCCATTCCCTCATGGGATTCTGCTAAAATCCTTGGTATTTCGTGTTCGAACACATATCTTCGCAAGATGCTATCTGCACCCATTTTTTATAGATGTCTTGTGATCCACTGATAGTCTGCAACCCGGACTACCAGGTTTTTATTTTTCACGGTGTTATAATCCTATGGCACAGTACCTGTACTCAAGTACTGGATGATATCTACAAAGTATTCGTCAACGATCTGTAATGAAAATAACTGTGAGTCTGGAAAGTTGTCCTTTAAGTTTGCGGGTTCTCTTGGCTTGACTATTACTTCAAAATAAACTCTTGAAACAATAATAACCATCGTTAGATTCTCCCCCCCAACACTAGCTTGTTGACTAGGTATTTGAGGGATGAGTGATCTATGAACATCTTAAAATGTTTTCCCAATAAGTAATGTCTGAATTTCTATAGTGCGTAGACCATAGCTAGGCCTTCCCGCTCTGTAGTGTTATAGTTCTTCTATGATTCTGATAGTTTTCTACACACATATGCTATTAGGTGATCCAAATCTCTCACTCCTGGCTACACCAAGATAGCTCCAAGTGCTATAACTGATGCATCTACATGTACATGGAATGTTTTCTCCCAATTTGGAAATACTAGTATTGGCGCGGTGACCATTTTTTCTTTCAATGTATCCATACCATGTTGACCGTCTTCATTCCATTGAAACTTTGTATCTTTTCTTAACAGTTTCTCCATTGGCGCGGTAATCTGTGCGTATGCTTTGATGAATTTTCTATAGTAGCCTGTGTGTCCCAATGTCGCTCTTAGTTGATGGACCGTCTTTGGTGGTGGAAAATTAACAATTATTGCAATCTTTGCAGGATCTACTAGTAAGCCTTGTTTGCATACTATATGACCCAATAATATCCCAAACGATGTTCCGAATATACATTTTTTATGTTTAATGATATATGACACTGCCTGCATCTTTCTAACATCAACCTCAAGACCTCTACATGGTCTTTCAATAAACTATAGATTGTCCATTCATCCAGATATAGCTCTAGAAAGTGGTGGATAAACTCTTTTAATGCAGTGATGACTACTTTGGGAAATATTGTTGGTGCATTATTCAATCCAAATGACATGACTGTGTACTAGTAGGATCCCCATTCTGTAGAAAATGTGGTTTTGCATCTATCTTTCTGCACTATCTTGATCTAGTGGTAGCCTGAGAATCCATTAGTGAATGAATAAACTTCGTGTCCTCCTATGTTCTCCAACACTTCATCCATGAAAGGTGTAGGGAACGTTTCATGCAGTCATGCATCGTTCAAATACCTCAAGTCGATGCATATTCTTATCTCGCCTTGTTTTTTCTCCTGAACTACCATCAAGATTATCCATTCTGATTCCTCCACAGGTTCTATGATTCCAACTTCGAGCATCCTATCGATCTTAGCTTTGAAATTCTTCTTATATATTGGGTTTAATCTGTATGGTCACTCTATGATCGGTCTCTGTTTCTCTCTGAGTGGTATATTCATTTCTCCTAGCTCTCCTGCTATACCCTTCATTTCTGTAAATGTTGTGGGAAATAGGTCACTGTACTCACACAGTAACTGTTATGATTTCTACCATTTGTTCATCCCAGTAGTCCCCAATGCTAGCCATTTTGGGATTCTCAACTTTCTCAATGTTGAATTTATTCACCTTGATCAATGAAACAATTAATTCTGATTCTAGTGGAGGACCTTCCACTTCTGTTTCGCCTTTTGCTTCTTCAATATCAATATGGCGTGGATCGTCTTCATCTAGTGCTTCTTCCTGCACATGGTGGCATGACAACAATTCTTTCACTACTTGTTTGTTCCATTGTTGTTCTTCTGTTATGAGTTCGACTTATGGTTCTATGAGAAATATCACACCTCTTATTTTCTTAAGAGATGCATCTATGTTGGGGTTCTCATGCTCAAATGAGAAAGTGACTGTAAAATTCTGTTTTAGTACTGTCCAATTTGAATTTCCTCTGCTCAGTTCCTGGTCTGTATACCGGTTGGATGGTATGCCTTCTAAGGGGTGTCATCTTCCACAATGCTCTACACTTCTCCAAGTTTTCTGTTGGTGCCCCCTGTCCATTGTACTTATGGTGCTGGTTACTTTTCTATTATGCACCAAACCTTATGCGTGATAACCACTTACATTGGTACCGATCCTTGATTGTTTCCTTGTGTGTGCCCCACCATCTTGCAGGTGTGGCCTTGAGTGCTATATCGAGTGCTAAGAATATCTGGTTTTCGAACACTTCATCCTCATACCGTGCTAAGAATACTTCTAGATCATTCAGTCTATGGAAACTGGGTGGTTCCCTTATCTCCGTGCCTACCCATCTTACTGTTCAATCTATTCATGCACATCTTCTTGTGGAAACTTCGTGTAGCCTTTGTTTCTAGTTTTACAAACCCGTGTCAAAGTCTGTCGCACATGAAGTAATGCTCCACCAACTAAGTATCCTGTCTGCAGTTGGGTTCACGTAATCCTCATCATGCACAGTTGTTATGTACAACTGGCCAATTTCCTCTAAGTCTAAACAGGTAGGTTCTACAAACCTCTCCCCTTCCGATGGATCCAATGGTGTAATGAATCTCTATTCCCCTGACTCAAATGTCATATTTATTGTCTTTAAATTGATTATAGATTGGTTATCAAACACCCAATCCAAGCCAAGAAATGATGGATATGGTGTTGTGCCGTCCACTATTTCAATTACTTCAAAGTCTGCTTTAGTGTGCACTCCATCCAGGTCTACTGTCACTCCTTTCAATCTACCTATTGGCAAGAATATGTGTGTTGGTTTGCTAGTTTCAACTGGACAAGTGAATATCCTAGTGTGGTCTCTCCCATGCATTTCCATGCCATTTTTGGTAATACATTGACTTTGGATCCTATTGTTGGACACACCTACCACACTTAGAGGGGGGGTGAATGAGTGTGGGGATCTTTTTCCCAAAACTTCCCTCTTACACAAAAAATCCTTAGTTAACATTCAACATTTGCTCATTACTCATTGCTGTCATTTATAATCAGTTAGATTTGAATACATATCAACAACATATATCAACAAAAAATCATCTACATAAGGAACACAAAGAACACAAGATGTATGCACAATTTTTCTTTTTATTATGGACTTCAATCCGGGGGTTTTCCAGCAACAACTGAATAGAGTACAACTCTACAAGAGCACCATATCTATATGCAAGACTCAAATTACATTCTCAGAACCAACTAATATGAGGCAACAATCCTCAACAAATATCAATCTGT
>JZKD02S1983284.1:0-16452 GCA_000966675.3 Picea glauca
CCTTCCGTACTGACAGTGAATTCCAGTGGCGAGGAGACTCACTGTTTTAGACAAATCAAGCCAATGGAAAGCCACCATCGCACAATGCATTATGCTGCGCTGTCGCTGAAAATCCGATGTGTACAACCACGTATGAGAATCTTACACCCCTGGGCAACAGGAAAAGTCCGCCCAGATGAATTGACTTGAGAACAGCACAACCCTGGGAAACCGCTTTTCAGAATATTAGATTTCCTTCCCTGATTTAATGGTTTGTGTTTTCTTTTCTGATATTTTAAATTTGATTTGATGGTTTTGCCTGACTCACCCAACATCAAAGTACCACCTTCTCGTGCAGACTCGGACGATATAAATACCCCGCTCCTATCCTATTCTTCCACGCTTCTTTCTCGACAAGTTTTCGTGTCCGACAATTATGAGCTTTTCTTTTCATAGAAGACGTTACTGTTAATTCGTCAAACTCTCTGGAAGCTCTCTTTTCATAGAAGGCGTTCCTGCTAATTTGTCAAACTCTCTGGAAGCTCTCTGCTTTTATATTTTTGAAAAGTTTCGGGAGTCTATAGTTATTACAGTGTGCATATAATTGAATTCTGTTATCAGAGGATCAATCAGAATTCTGGGAGGGCTAGTTTCTAAGACCAAATAGCAAGCTCAATCTCTTTATTGTTTGGTGGTATTGGCATCCATCAAGAGGCAAAGGCAAAGGCCAATATGGTTGCTGCAACGCTGACCCGTGCTCTGAGCTCTCGAGAGCGTGTTCAGGACACGCTTTCTGAGCATCGCAACGAAATAGTTTCTCTGTTTTCAAGGTAATTCCCGTTTCCCTTCCCTGATGGTTGATTTTATCAGAATGCCCATTATATATGTATAAGTGTTCAGTATCTGCATTTTCTGCATTAATGCAACTGTTTAGCCTAAGTATTAAGGGTTGGAATCCCAGGAGGGGTGTTCAGGGGTGTAAGGTGTATTTGGGTATTTTATGCGCTTTGTCGGTTTTTGAGAATATGATCTGGATTGTATGTTGAGTTTGTAGGTGCTCGGTATTCCTGGTGGGTTTTGTGATTTTAGTAGGGCATTGCAGATTGCAAGTTTGTGAGAGTGTGTTGCTGAGAGAAGTTCAAGGGTGTAGGGTGTAAGGTTAGTGGGTGCGGTATGTTGAATATGGTTTTAGAGCTTTTGTCTGAAATGACCCCTGCCCAGGAAAATGGTATGATCAGTTCACCTTGTTGATATTGGTTATAGTTGTGGTTAAGATGGCTATGCCCAAATTGCTCAATAGTGGTAGTCACTTGTTATCATCAATTGTAGGATTGCTGCAATATCTAGGTGTAACCAGCGGGGGGATGTCAAGTAACCATGGTTGCCTTGTTGTATTTATGGAACGTTGTACATAATTGCCTCTTGCGCGGTAGCTATTTTACTTGGTTGCTGTTCTTACATTCTCTACGATTCAAGCATTTCTATATTTGTTAATTGGAAATGTCTCATAGTAGGATCATTAGCTCAAATCCATCTAAACCCGGGCCTGATTTCTGCTTAATAGGCATCAATCCCGATGTTTTCTATCCACCACCTCATGAACTTTGATTTGTTGCTGGACGTTTTTATACTGCAATTGACCACCTCCACTGTCTTACATTGTAAGATTCACATATTGGCGAAATTAGGTTCCAATTTGTAAGATCGGGCCTTATAAGTGATGGAATCAACAGGATGGGCTTTAACTAGTCAGTATCCTTGTTTCATCTCTTTTTCTTTTGGTGGGTTCTTGAATCTTTACTATCAGACTGTTTCATTGAGGCAAACTGTTGTTCTTGTCCGACCATCAGGGCTTACATTGTTGCTATGTAAGATAGGCTGTTTGTTTTCTATTGTTGGATTTTCATGAAGGCTACTTGAATTTCTGTAATACTTGATACAGAGCAGTTATATTCTGTTTTGTTCCTGAACAGGCTTCTGTTCCTTCCTTTTTGGGGGGCTAGAAGACGGCATTATGTGAAAAGTTCTCTATTAGGGCTGGGGTGATGGGATTGGTAGCCGCCTAAAAGGATTTTTTAAGGGAGAAGCATAAGAATAATATCCAGCCTGCAGACCAATGAGAAAAATGATTTTTGAGATGAAATGTGGACAAGGAAATTTGAACTTTGATATATTTTCTTCAGGCTAATAGCATTGAGTAGATATATTTTTAATAGCACTAAAAGGTACTGACTTCAGATAAGAGTGTATCTCTCTGTTTTGGTGGTAATGTTGTTTTAACTAGAAATAAATTAATAATGAATTACAACCATCAGCGAAATATTTTTTTTGCTTACGGATGAATATGTAACATGAACTTGCATAGAATTTAAGGAAGGTCATAATGGAGGCTAAGTAGACATTTAAATGCAAATTTGAAAACCTATTAGGAGTAATTGTTCTAAGGGCTGTTTCAGAATTAATAAGAATAGCATTTTTTTGATATTGGTTGTTCACACTAGGCTTTCTAATATCTATGGCTAGCATTCAGTTTTTGCCTCTTTAATTCCAAAGAGTGGACAAACATTTCTCTACATTGAACATTTGCACTCTACCCAAGAGAATAGAAAGGGAAAGAACAATGTTTACTTTTTAAGTTTTTACTTATCACCTCATTTTGTGATCTTATTGTAAATTCCAAAATCTGTAAACTGTATTGGGAAACTAAATTTCTTCCTTAAGTTTCTCCACTATTGAAGCTATTCGAGAATGAGCTATTGCATATACTAGTGGGGCATTATAGGGCTTGCTCTCAACTTAGGGGTATGCATAGGTGAACTAATTGGCCTTTATCGAAGAGCACAGATATGTAATTAAAAGAGGGTGTTTAGGAGCATGCCCATGCAGAGTTACACGATATGGGTGGTGCACATTGCAAACCAACAAGCCACAGTGAAAGTGTGGGCACCTAATAGTGTGGAGTTATGTTTGAGCTCTGGTTGTCGCCAGCTAAAAATCAGAATCAGAACAATCAATAGTCTGAGAGGAGAAATATTGATTGTGCGAATGCTGTAAAACTCTTTGATATTATATTTTTCGAACATGTCAGAGAAAACTTACTGCTTTTACCATATTGGAGGAACTCAATTCTTAAAAGAAGAGTTGTGCTCTGCATGTTCTTCTAATAGTCCACAAGAGAACTTATGAAAGATTAAAGGATTAAAAAATTTATGTTCTTTAAATTGAGGTAACCAACAAGGACAGTTTATATAATATAGGACATGGTAAGATGTTTATATATTCCCATGATCTTTTGAAGAATTCCCTTTTTTGTTTAATGTTGCAGATATGTAGCACAAGGGAAGAAGATTTTACAGCCTCATCATCTATTAGATGGACTAGCAGAGATAATAGGAGAGAATGATGAACTTCAAAAGCTCCGAGATGGGCTATTTGGAGATGTGTTGAGGTCCACGCAGGTATAGTCAAACCCTTTTTGTTGTTTTAACAACATACAACATTATTGCATATTTTCTTGACCAGTAGATTTCGAAATCAGTGTAGTTGTACTTGTCACAAAATGTGTGTGTAGTTATTTGTTGCTCATGGCAATATGACATATGTTGCAGGAGGCCATCATTCTTCCACCATGGGTAGTTCTTGCTGTACGGCCAAGGCCTGGTGTGTGGGATTATGTTCGTGTCAATGTTGATGAACTTGCTGTGGAACAACTTTCTGTAGCTGAATATTTGGAATTCAAGGAACACCTTGTGAATGGAAGGTAGTGATTTACATTGTTGACCCATAGTCTATTAAATTAAAAATGGAAAATGCTATAAGTGCAGATTTTGTTAGTGATATATTGAAAGTCTCATAACTAGATAACTTTTATAAATTGTAAAGTTACTTGTTGAAGATCATTGCCATTCTCTATTTATATATCTTTTTAAAAGTTTTCTTGATTTTTTCCCCTGCATTACAAAATACAGAAGACGGTAATAAACCTTGTCAATGGATACTTGCAAATGCATCTATCCACTTTAGGTGCATGTATATAGGTGATATAAACTTTAAATCCAAATATGTTTTGCTCTTTTTCATATTCTCTATATACTGTCACAGTTGCACAAATAGAGACTCGCTCCTCTTTTTACTTGGATAAGCCAATCATACAGCTTTGTATTTTGCAGTGTCAAGGATAACTATGTGTTGGAGCTAGACCTTGAGCCTTTCAATGCATCCTTTCCTCGCATAACACGGCCATCTTCCATTGGTAGTGGAGTTCAATTTTTGAATCGACATTTGTCCTCAAGACTATTTCATGATAAAGAAAGCATGCTGCCCTTGTTGGATTTCCTTCGAGCACACAACTACCGAGGCCAGGTCATTTGTTTTCCTTGGTTCATATATTGTATCATTCTGTTTGATAGTTTAGTTCCAATGTAATCTATGCAAAATACATCTAAATCAAATAGCAAAGAAGGCTGGCCTAGCTGTTCTAGAGATATAGAATATGAATTGATTAAAAATTCATAGAGCTACCTCATCTTTTGTTTAGGCTTCTGTTATTTATAGAAAACTGTATATTTAACTACATCACACTCATTTCAAATCAAACTAAAACAGAAGAAACCTAATTATGAAGATGATTCTCTTCCTCCACTACATTGCTGCTTTATTTTTGTTAGATGTTGTTATGTACTTATTCTTGAAATTTGCTGACAATAACCTGGCCTTATATATTACTTCTAGGAGCAAATTGGTATCATAGTAAATATATTGATATCCCGTTAAATGTGAGTTCTTCAGGGTGGGATAAAGATAATTCAAAGCATATTACCTGTGGCCTACACACATAGAAGAGTAACTTTCGACATGTGAAATTTTGTTAGGGGAACTGTTTGTTTTGGTTTGGTTAGAAAAGGATTTTTCCTTGGTTTTGTGCTCTTTTCAGTTTCTCATTTGTAGTATGTTGAGAATTTGGGCAAGTATAACATGTGTCATTTTAACTTGCAGAAGCTGATGCTGAATGAGAGGATACAGAGTTTGCCCAAGCTACGCTCAACCTTGGTAAAGGCAGAGGAACATCTTAACAAGTTCCCCTTGAATACACCATATACAGAGTTTGAACACAAGTAATTTACAAGACTTGCTCTATTACAAATATATTCCTTTTCTATTCAAGATTTTACAGCAAGAAAAAGATTGATATTGCAGGAATTGTTCGAGGACTTCACTGAGGTTAACATGTGCTTCCTTTTATGAGTGTGAATACCTCTTTTGGAAATTTTCCTGATGTCTACTTGATCAATACCTTCCTTTGACAGAATGGATTTCAAGATGAATGAATATATTGGAAAGAAAATTGGTTTCAAATTTTATAGATATAGGAGAAAGAAACAAATGGCAATGCCTTAGTTTGGTTCTTACTTGACTCTGGTGTCGACAGATTACAAGAAATGGGATTGGAAAAAGGATGGGGAGACAATGCAGAACATGTGCTGGATATGATTCATTTGCTCTTGGAGATCCTTCAGGCACCTGATCCATCAACTTTAGAAACGTTTCTAGGAAGGATTCCTATGGTCTTTAATGTTGTGATTCTTTCACCTCATGGTTATTTTGGGCAAGCAAATGTTTTAGGAATGCCAGACACTGGTGGACAGGTACATAGATTTTTTATAATTGCAATATACATTCCATGAGAGGTACATAGATTTTTTATAGTTGCAATATACGTTCCATGAGAGGTACATAGATTTTTTATAGTTGCAATATACGTTCCATGAGATCTTTTCTCCATCATTTGATGATATTTTGAACTTGTCCTTCAAATTTTTTTGTCTTACAATGAAATTGGAAATGATTAGTAATATATCCGTTTAAAAGGAAGCCAAGGCTTCGAGATAAAAATAGTATTACACAGTATTGATTGAAATCCTTTAGGCTGTTTTGTGCTAAAAGACCATCATGATTATAAATAAGTTTACTTTCATGTTCTTATTTGAGCACAGGTTGTGTATATACTTGATCAAGTTCGTGCCTTGGAAAATGAAATGCTGCTGAGAATAAAACAACAAGGATTGGACATCACACCTGAGATTATTGTGGTAAAGCGCTGCTCTGCTTTACACATTATGTCTACTGTATTTAAATTAACAGTGACCTGGTTTAATCAAATTATTTACCAAGACAAAATGTAAATTCTAGCATTTGATGAATGAGGTGGTTTTGTATTATGTAATACTATCATGTGTAAATTGGTCATATTTTGTGTATACACACGTGTAGACTCAAGTACCTCTTCACACCCACATGTCAGTGGATGTGGTACCTGTCCCCGCGTGTGTGTGTTTAGGTTCAAATGTTGTCTTTTAATCTGGTTTCTCAAGTTCTTAGATTACAATTTAGCCAAACCTATATTTTTTATTTTTTATTTGACATTTTTCAATTATGTTGCAAGGTGACTCGGCTGATTCCTGAGGCCTATGGCACAACATGCAATCAACGAATTGAAAGAATTAGTGGAACACAACATTCACGGATACTCCGGGTGCCCTTCAGAACAGAAAAAGGAGTTTTGCGTCACTGGGTTTCTCGATTTGATGTGTGGCCTTACTTGGAAAGATTTTCAGAGGTAAGAGTAGATGACTGAAATTGATAATTTTTATTCTGTCAGCGGTAGTGCAATTCAAGTTCTACAATGCTGTTACTTGATTGAAAAAGTAAACTAAAAAAATTGAAGTAAACTTTCTGAAATGAAACACCATCAATGGAGAAAACTGATGATCATAGACAAATATTTGTTGCTTTTGAGTCCTGAGTATATCAAACTGAATTTATTTTGACAAGGATCACTACTACAAGGTAGCTTACAATGGAGATTTACTGGCCGTCGGAAGAAGTGGCTACCCCATGATTCTTTACTTATAAGCCACAGCCTTAGCCCTATTCCTCTCGTCTCTTGTATGCCGCATAAAATGTCACAATGGCACAAAGGCCTCTCCAATCCCTACTGCAGTTGGAAATGCCCCCATGGTTTTATCTAGACGATTTTTGTAGGCCACTATGCCTGGAGTTTTATTTTGTCGGTTGCTTATGGGTCATATCCTGAAATTATGGGCCATTCTCGTTAGTAAAATTGCTTCTCGTGAGAATGCTACACGCTCCTCCTTGTCACGACCGCCTGTGCAAGTGCAACTGCTGAAGAAACAGGATTAATAGCCTACTGTAGCTGGGAAATTGTTGATTTATAATGTCGACTTGTATTTGTCTTCCCTACATAAGAGGCATCCTTAGGAAACTGCTACAGAATTCTAAATGAAGAACCTATTTAAATTGCGTATAGCAAAAAAGTTTATTTTTTTTCTGACTTTTGGGTGCGCTTCTATTTGTTTATTTTATGCAGATGATGCTAACTTCTATGCATAAAGAATTACCGAACTTTTGAAAATTGAAAGTGTTAGTATTAGGCCTAATTCTTCTGAAGTAAAAAGATTAGTATTAGGCATTGGGTTGCTGAGCTGGAAGGATCATCATTAGTAACCTTGTTGCTGAACTATTTGTATTACGCAATCTCTTCTGCTTTTTAACATTTTATTGGTATAACTGGCAATTTTTTGGTGACAGAATGGCAAAGGATTGCACTCTACAGTCCCCTTTAACTTTGGATTTTTGTCATGTTGTTGTAGGATGTATCAAATGAAATAACTGCGGAGCTAAAAGGTCAACCTGATCTGATTATTGGCAATTACAGTGATGGAAATTTAGTTGCATCTCTGATTGCACATAAACAAGGAATCACTCAGGTTTTTTTTCATTTGCCATTGTGCTTTTGTATCTGCTACAACTGGAAAAGGAATAGGTTTTCTCAGTAAAAATTACAATCTAAAAATATATCCTCTTTGTCATCTCAGTGCAACATAGCCCATGCTTTGGAGAAGACCAAATACCCAGATTCAGACTTATATTGGAAGAATTTTGAAGAAAAATACCATTTCTCTTGCCAATTTACTGCAGATCTGATTGCAATGAATCATGCAGATTTCATTATCACTAGCACATATCAAGAGATTGCAGGAAGGTCTGATGTTTTTCTCATTTAGATAGCATTTGGAAACTCGTGTTTATTTATTTGTTCTGAATCTGCTAAACTATTATTTTCTTTCTCAGGGTTGTATTCTGAATATGTGAGACCTGAAAACCAAAAAGTGTGTTTTTTTGTCTTGTTTTGAACCAATTGGAACTAACCAGTATCTTAGTACGTACATTTAAGAATATGATTTTGTTGCTGCAGCAAGGGTACTGTTGGACAATACGAAAGCCACACTGCTTTCACCCTCCCTGGTCTCTACCGTGTGGTTCACGGAATTGATGTTTTTGATCCCAAATTCAACATTGTTTCTCCTGGAGCAGACATGCAGATTTATTTCCCTTATACAGAAAAGAAGAATCGCCTTACTGCTTTACATGGTTCGATTGAGGAACTCTTGTTCAATCCTGAACAGACAGCTGAACATATGTAAGTAATACTCTCCATGACAGTTCTTTCTCATTCTATTTTTTTGACATCTCCTATCTGCGAGTCTTCACCTAATTTTTAGACATGTTACTCTGATATGTATTCCCAAATGCTCATTAAGGATTTTTGGATTCATCTTGGTCTCGGTAAGTTTTGTCTTGGGAAAGCTGAAAATGATCATTTGTGAACCCAATGATGATAATTCATATCCCCTTCATTTTTCTTGGGATGCATTACTTTGACCACAATTTATTGCTCTTCTAGTGTATTGAAATCAAATTATGCTAGTAAGAATGTCTAAGATATTCTTACTTCTCCCATTTCCTTTCATTCACTATATGTGACAGGTCCATAGTATATATTAAGACTATTTCAGGTCCAACATGCTTAACTATGCAGTCCTGAGTATATCACTTCAAAGTTGGAGGAGTTAGACTATTTCTTTACACATAGTAGCGATTCATCATATTGGGAAAAGAAAGCTGCAGAGACTGATTGAGCAGAAGCAACTGATTAACTCAAATATTTTGCATGTGCTAAAATAATTGCTTTTGCCATGTTTTCAGGTGTGTCTTGAATGACCGTAAAAAACCCATTATCTTTTCCATGGCAAGACTCGACCGGGTGAAAAATATGACAGGACTGGTTGAATGGTTTGCGAAGAACAAACGCTTGAGGGAGCTGGTTAACCTTGTTGTGGTTGCTGGTGATATTGATGCATCAAAGTCCAAAGACAGAGAAGAAGTGGCTGAAATTGAAAAAATGCATGCACTTATTAAAGAGTTTAACCTGAATGGTCAGTTCCGATGGATATGTGCACAAAAGAATAGAGTGCGGAATGGTGAACTGTACCGCTACATATGTGACACAAGGGGTGCCTTTGTACAGGTTAGCTTGTTCCTCCTCATAGTCTTCAAGTTAGGATCCTGCGTCCTGAGGTTCCATAGCAGGCTTTTCAATTTCTTATCTATCAAATGCTAGTTATGCTTGGTGAAGGTTCTATAATTTATCATTCATCTAGAAATGGATTGAATTCATCACTGACATCAATGTTTGCCGTCTTATGTTTCAGCCTGCACTTTATGAAGCTTTTGGGCTTACTGTTGTTGAGGCAATGACATGTGGTCTTCCTACATTTGCAACATGTAATGGAGGTCCTGCTGAAATTATTGTGGATGGGGTGTCTGGATTTCATATTGATCCCTACCATGGGGATTATGCAAGTGAATGCATTGCTGACTTTTTTGAGAGGTGCAAGACAGATCCCGGTTACTGGGACAAGATCTCCAATGCTGGTTTACAGCGTATCTATGAAAGGTAAGTTTAGGGCCTGATTTCATGGTGCAGTTATTTCCCTCTTTTCTTGTCATAACCAAGTGTTGTGTTGTTCGGTAATTATCAGTTTGCTTTACCATTCCTTCACATTGAAGAATAAATGTTATCCATTGCATTTTGTAAGTTGCCTTGCTGAGGGGACAGCAGTGACAGTCACTATAGGATAATTATACTATATTGTGTAGTGTAAATGATTCAGTCCGGTGTTGGGAGTGGAACTTTTGCAGGTATACGTGGAAGATTTATTCTGAGAGATTAATGATGCTGGCTGGAGTTTATGGCTTTTGGAAATATGTATCAAAACTTGATAGACGCGAGACACGCCGCTATCTAGAGATGTTTTACACCTTAAAGTACAGAGATCTGGTTAGTGCAGTTGAAACTCTTGATTTGTGGATACGAGGGCATTATGGTAATCTTGGCAGTACTAGATTGGGAAAACTGGGAAAAGCTAATGTGATTTTGTTAATGTCTGCTTTAATGTGATTTTGTGAATGTTTGCTTTTGTGAGCAGGTTAAAACTGTGCCATTAGCTGTTGAAGAAATCACTGATGGGATTGAAAAGAAGAGTACAGAATAGCCTGCAGTGTTAGGATATTGCCAGTTACATCATCTGTGTAACTTGCTATTTCCATCTGTGTATGGAATGTGTAAAGGAATCTCCAGATTGCATTCTTGCGTTTTAGAATCAGAGCTGTTTCTCAATTGTTTCCCTGATTTTAGGGGTAATGCTGTTTTAATGTTTGTATTTTCTTTATAAAAGAAATAAAAACAACAAGACGTACCATCATTTGTCCCCGGTGAGAAAAACTCCTTTATTGCTGTGTGCTTCTTTGCTATGGATGTTATAATGTTTTGATTTTCTTATTTATGTTGAATATCTTTGTGCTGTAGATTCTTATTCTCCATTTGTTGTAGGTTGCTTTCCAGGTTTAACAGTTGGTATTAGAGTAATTGTTGGCTTCAAAGGAATGTCTTTGTCACCACTGAAAAATTTGGTTCATAGAATCTTAGGTTGTTGAGGGCTTGTTTTGAGGTCTTGATTGAAGAGCTATACATATCTGATTGTCCAGGTTAAGGAGCTCAGACTGGACATTGTTTTTTTTCCCCGAAGAAAGCTTTGCGGAAAACCCACTGAATACTTCCCCATGATCCATGGATGGTAAGTGGGATAAACCGTAGCCCCAAGGAGCATGAGAGTTCAACCCATGACCTCCCCGACTTCGGGGGAGCGTATGCACATCTGGCATCAAGACCAATTGAGCTAACTCTTGGGGCTACAGACTGGACATTGTTGTGTTGCTGCAGCAATGATTTTTGACGTAGCCAGCTTCAATGAGCATCCAAGAAGATAGCTGTGGTAGTGATCTTCAGAGTCGGTAGAGATAATCCTGTAAAAGATGATTATTGTCCCAAGTTTTTGTATTGAGAAGATAATTGCACTGAGAGAAGCGAGGTGCATTCTACAACCCAGTATTGAAGAGATTGTAATGTATGTTCCATCCATCCATCCCAGGTATGCTGAATATAATATGTTATACAAAACTAAAATACACTAATAATAAATTTAATGTTAACTAAATAATAATCATTCACAAATCTTTATATATATGTTTGACACCATTTCTGGTTGCTTTTATCAACCCACATTATCAACAATGAGATGCACACACACACATATAGAGAGAGCGCATAGGCGTAGGTCCATCTTAACTTGGGGTCTTTTAAGCATCGAGAGATTTCCATTTCAATTGTTTTCTAGATACCTCTCAGTGCTTAATAAATCGAGAGTTATGATGGATCTATGCTGTTTTAGTTCTTAATTCATTGGGGTAACAAGATGGATGCAAAGTCGCAAGCACAAGCATCCGTCACCTCTCGATAGACTTCCAAGTTAGGGAGAGCATAGATTACCGACTAAGCTCTGTTAGGTTGATTGTGTCATTGCTAGTTTTCCATGTTTGCACCACCATATGTTTATTTCTCGGTTGCAAAGTTTGGAAGAATATGTTGTGGGTTTGTTAAAAATGTGGAGCACTCAATCAAGGCTTCTACATACGTTGAAAGGTAGGTCCTAAACATCTTCATGGGAGGGAGCTTATACTAATGTTTGATGTTCAAGCACGTTTAAAAATAGACATTAATTCAACATTTGAGCATTTTCAAAGGAAGCCAACGTTTAATTTTCCACCTTCGTTAGTGGGTACCCAAACATATAATAAGAGATGATAGAAGGGGTACAAAGATGAGTTGGGTCATTTCTAGAATTGTCTTATAGAGGGTAGATGATAGAAGGGGTACATAGATGAGTTGGGTCATTTCTAGAATTGTCTTTTAGAGGGTAGATTGCCTCTTGTTTTGTGGGCTCCACCATATTTAGCAAAGAGAACCTTGTAAAATTAGTTGAGGTAAGGATAGGTTTTGATTCAATCCTTGAAGTGGCATCGAGGGCCACAAGAATTTCCATATGGGCATTGGAAGTCTTGGTGGAAATGTTATGCACTTCATTGATGTCAAGGTGTAGAGTAGCATATGTAGTGGTTCAAGTGTCCCAACATCAATGCCTTAGTTATTAATGAAAATGAGGGATTTGTGGGGACAACATTGGCCTAAAATTTTATAGGTTTTCGGTCTTATTACATATTAAGGATTCCTCATATCTTTCCTTTTGGGTCCTGCATTGTTCCTTTTTATGGTTGAGACATCCAGTGTGACACTAAGACCATGGAAGGTTGAAGAGTTAGAAAAAAAGGAACTAGATAATGGTGCTTTTTTATTGTTTTGTTAGAATGTTAGTTGATTTGTTACAATCATTCTTATTGGCACCATTGTGGTGAACATTGGAGCAACTACACTTGTAATTGAGGCAACAACAACACTCTTTAGGTGAAGTTGGAATCAATGCAACAACTAAAAGTATCTATCATTGACTTCTTTTTATGAAGAATAACTTGGGTTGTCACATCCCTCCTTTTAGGACTCACGGCTTTTAATGAAGAAAATGCCTTTTGAAGAAGCTGCTTCTTGTACTTTATTGGACCATTCCATAAAACACTATCTTATATCTTTGTTTGTGAGTTTTTTGACAATTTAATCCATGATCCTTATGGATTAAACCCCCACTTCAACTTCTTACATGTGTACATTTAAAACCTTTACAGTATAACAATGTGCATACAAATTCTTTATAAAACGGTAAGAAAACAATAACATTCACACATAGTACTTAGAAATTTACCCTAGAAATCCTTAATTGAGAAAACCAACAAATGCTTAGAGCCGCACCTCAAACTCTCAGTATTAACTTCACCATTTACAATACCATATATATATATATATATATATATATATAGCATCCAAGGGCCTAATTCGTCAACCTGACTTAGATTCCTTCACCAAAATTACAATACAATGCCCAAAAATGGATTAAAAACAACCTGTTTTTTTTTTTGGCTTCTCCCCCTCAAACCCCTGGACAAGAGAGCCTATTGCACCCCTGCCACAATATACAACGTGTGGGGTTAATCGTGCAAAGAATATAACACATACCCAACATGTATATATAACTTTTTTCATGGGGCTTTTGGCAATTTACTAAAACAAGGCTTAAAGTTGTTTGGGAAGCTAATCTGCATGACATAGTTTTATAAAACTTATTAACAACATCAAGAATGATTGGACACTTGGAAATGGCAACATGGCTTTGGCTTATTGTTATAAAAAATTGAAATGCACTAGCAATGGTGATGCTCTTTTAAGGGTTGTTGTTAGGAATTGAATGTAAATGGTGATGGTCCTTTAAGAACTATCATTAAAATTTTATGTTGAATTACAATAGTGATCACCATGTTTAAAAAAAAAAGGTGCAATTTTTATTTCTTATAGAACAAAAATAACATTATTTAGGTGCTTAAAACACAATACAAAGAAAAACAAGTACATATGCAAATTGCATTTACAAGAGTATAGGTGTATACTGCATTTACAAGATTAATATTACATAATTAATGCACACTTCATTTTTGGCCATTTCAAAAAAAATCCTCAATCTTTCCCTTTTTCCCCTTTTTTTATTTAACTTCTTGCCATCCCTTTAAAGAAGGAACCATGGTAACTAACTGTGAATCAAAAGGTGGGATATCGATTTTTTTTAAAAGGGTCCAAATTTTTATCTAAAATTTGAGGTATCCCTTATGTGATGTCTCTTTGTTCTGCCTATAATGGCTTCAACTACCACAACCTCCATCGAGGAGGAAAGCTCTGTATTTATTTCTTCAATTCTATCCCTCGAGAAAGGAGTGGATTTCCCAACTGACACTTGTAGTTATTGATTGACCTAATTTTGATTAATATTAGTATCCAAACTTGGTTCCTCAGAAAAATTCCATCTTTTTTGTTTTGGATTGGTTCCTTTTGTCATGTGAGGATGAACTCAAGCATGTAGACAAGTAGCTGTAGACGTCTTGGAAGTTGGCATATCTAGCAACATAATGCACCATTTTCATAAATGAAGATCCCATTGTATTGATTTTTTTTCTATTTGAAAATCATTTTGTTTGGAAGACCCTTACTAAGATCTATCTCAACACAAATGCGAGCATATGCATATAAGCTAGCTATAGCTCTCTCAATCTTTGATTTTATGTATGTGCCCAAAGAATTCTCAATATCCTAAAAAATTGATAAATACCAAAAAATCTAATGGCAATTTGGGGAGGCAGGCCCAAAACGACATTCTAGTAATTGATATAGAGTTAGGATCAAATCTGGAAATTAATGAATGATAAAAAGTTTCATATTTCCCCAAAACTAGGGACCTTTCTCAAACACGCTAATAATCAACATGATCATAGAATTAAACATTAAAAAGAACTTTAGAACAAACAAAAATCACATTTTGTTGTCTAAGTTGATTGGATCCACTAATATAAAGTTGATGTATGAGGCCAATACGTATTAAATCGACAAATAATCTCATCCTTTTCATATAACAAATGTAAATGTGTGATCTCTGGCGCTATAATCTCCACCTTATTATGCATTAAAAGACAACAATTAATGACTCAATAAACAAGTAAATATACAACAAACCATGGTCAATAGTATCTCTTCTAGTATATTATTATCTTATTTGATTTGTTAGTAAATTTAGCCATGTTATAAAGTATTGGGATTATACTACCGTTAGTAGTTTTCCCCAAAATAATAGTTTATAAAAACATTTTATTTGTCTTTTTAGTCACACATTCTTCAAATTGTATTGGTGAGAGAGAATTTTAATTCCCCTCCTGAGCTTATTCAAAAAGATACAGGGCCCTCTAGGTCCCCTGCTAATAAACATGACAAATCATTCATGGACTAGAGTGATATCCCTTGCATTTCCCTTCCCCCAACTGAAGGAGTGGCTCTTCTTCCTCTAAAGTGGCTCTGAGATTGTCCATGACATGTCTTTGTATTTAGGTGTTGTTTAAAAAATTGGAACAAGGTAGTGTTTTCAAAGCATCAAGTCCATGATAAATCCCTTTGAACAATTCTTGAAATAGTTGGTGTGAAGGGGAGCTTACCATGCAAGGGAGTTTAACTATGGGAGTAGAATCACCAATGATAATTACCTTTGAGTTGGTTCTTTCCTTCGACAATTTAAGACCTTAGATGGCCACCAAGCCCCCTACTTTGTTGTTATTGGCATGCCCTTTCCTTCAAATGTATGCCAATTCTTGTTGTCTATTAGGATCAATTATGATCCTATACCACCCCTAAACAATGTATTGTAGTTTAAGCAACATAATTTATTACAAAATTATTGTAGTGTACGTTTTTTTCTTTTTAATTTATGATTTTAGTAAGACTATACATATGCATCATGACATTGTGTTATTGGTGTGTATTTGTTATCAACGCTTGCATTGGGCCTCATTTATTTTTGTGGGATAATTTTCCTATGTTCAACGAACCATGATATATTGCAAGATAACATAAACAATGCATTAACTGAAAACCGTTATGGGTGACAACTCCATGACAAGTATATTTTATCTCATTGTATTTAACATGGAATTAATGCTAATCATATTAACATGACACCACATTTAAAAAAGGCTTGGTCCACCGCATTAACATGAATTGCACAACTACTATATTTGAAGTCAAATAATCATCATGATAAGCATTCCAACTTCCCACCAGTGCAACCAATTAGACAAAAAAAATATTTCAAATAAGATGGTATATTGAAAAATATCATAGCAAAATCATTTATACACTTCTACATTTGCATCACTTCATACTATCATTTATGTGTAAATGTTTTTAATTGATTTATGAGGAGTTGTGAACCTTAATTCTACATCAATGTAATATAGGTACCCATTTTAAGATGGAGGATAGAGGTTTGAACCTTGTACCTCTCAAATGCAAGAGCAAATACTTTACCAAATGGTCATGGGGTAATCCCCAAATTTTGCTAAACCTTAAAAGAGAATGTAAGGGTGGCCATTAGTTCGCATACATGTGCACAACTAGTACTATACATGCCTCATAGTTTTGAAACATTACCTTGATATATTAGTTAAATGTGTCATTTCATAGGCTTTAAAAATAACATGCCTCCAAGTACCCCATGGCTACCTTGATATATT
>JZKD02S1983284.1:22779-38825 GCA_000966675.3 Picea glauca
GAACTTCACAACCTTCTACTTGTGTTGAGAACCGCGTTGTCATCAAGGTACGACATTGTACCCATTTTGTAATGTTGTTTTTGTGTGTCCCCCACCATCTTGCTGGTGTGGCCTTTAGGGCCTCATCCATTGCCAACAGTCTTTGTTGCATTGGTACACTTTCTTCAAAGTCTGACAAGAAGGTTTCTAAAGGATTCAGAGCATCAAAGGTGGGTAAATTACTTACTGTTGTGCCGATCCAACAAACTTCTCTGGCTAATCTAGCACATCTTCTTGTAGATACTTCATACATTTTATTCTTCTAGTTCTCCAATGCTTCTTCTGAGTCTAATGAACATGCCCTATCACTTCACCAACTTAGGTTTCCATCGACCGTAGGATTAATGTAATCCTGATGTCTGGCTGTTAGTTTTTATATGTTTTCCAATTCATATGCGTGGTCTTCTTCTCTGATGGGCTCTATGTATTGTTGACCTTCATCTGGATCTAAGGGTGCAATGACCCTAAGGCCATCTCTTTAAAAATTCATACGTCTTTTCTTTAAATCAACCACAGTGGAATTATTAAAAGCCTAATCAATTCCTAATAGCATAGGGTAAGGACAACTATCATCAACTATCTCAATTACCTCAAAATCTGGAAACATTCTTACTCCATCGATGTCCATAGGGACATGTTCCAATCGTCCAAAGGGGTTGACAGCTTGTTGATTAGCCATCCTGAGCCTGATAGGGGAGTAGATCAACCTCGTTTTTCCTATCAGTTCCCAATTTTGCTTCGTCATAACATTGACCTCCGACCCTAAGTCGAGGACCACATAGTCTATATCATATTCTCCTATTTGAGCATTCAAGTGTAATTCCTTATTTGTCCTTCTCTTTTTAGCGATTTGGTGTATTTCCCTATTCTGTAAGGGGTCTATCTTCCCTAGCTCATACTATCTGATTAAACTTTGTAGTTCTTGTACAACGCTCTCATCCTGAATCAACTTAATGCAAGTATATAAAAATTCCATCAACTTGCTTACCTTTTTTCCTTCTTTTGGTGAAGCAGATTGATCGAATGCCAGAGGCATTCCATATTCTCTTACTTCTGGCCATGTCTTTGATGAATATCTATTGACACAGGGGCAGACCTAGGGTTCAACGCTCAAGAGCGCACCAACAAATCCCTAACTACCGGCCCTTTCGACAACACCTGCGAAGAAGATGAAGTCTCACACGAGGTAGAGGAAGGGGTGGTTGCAAGACTTAAGTGTCTACAACCTTAGTTGGGACACATATATGTGATTATATCATTTACATAGCACTTAGCATCGATCACTCATCAATATTCAACCCTTATTCTACTTCGCAGATAACATAGAGCATCGCTGTGTACACTCAGATCTACAGTATTTTAGTACTTAACCATAGTAACCTAGATCAGATCTAGTAGATCAACACTAAGCATCCTCATACACATAAGATCTAAAAATCATATATATCTAAGAAGCACAGAGCATAAGTGGATATATCAAAGCACATAGCATAAGCAAAAACACATTGAATCAAATCACATAGCATACCACACAGATTTACGTGGTTCACCCCCACCCTGGGGCTACGTCCACAAGATCATCTTCTTTATTATCATATTCAATATGTTACAAGCACAAAGCCTCCAAAACCCTTCTTTGCATAGGCCAAAAGATCTGAGCAGCTCGCTAGATCCTTCTTCCTTGCATTACAACACTTAGCTTTCTATAACAACTTCACAGTAACTTGCACTTAGCCTTGCAAGCCTTACACAATTCGCACAAAGAACTTATTCAACATCACATAGCTTCACTACCAATTGCACTAAGCAATCATATCTACTCCTTCTTACATTGTCTATCCTTTTATTTATACATTACAAAAGTGGGCCTAATCGTGGGTAAACCCACAGACCGAATTCCCTTTCCCATTACATTAACCCAAAACCCTAAAAGGGCCCAAAAGTGGATCGAGATATCGTGATCTCTACTTCCCCTAGAGCTCCATCTTTGACATACTATTGAAGTCCAAAAATGGTCAAATATGATCAAGTGTTCCTCAAAACTTGATCAAGGGCCAACAACCCCACAACACTCACCTGTGACTCGTCTCAAGTCACTCTAGTTTCATCAATTTCACCTTGAATGCCTCGATCTTAGATCGAGCTACTTCAACCTGCTGTAGTGCGACAACCTCTTTCTCAGTGAACTCTTAGATCACTGTGTCGTTTACTGGCCCTTCAATAGTGCTTTAGCAGGATTTTCACAGTCCTGTCAACAATCTTTCAGCCACATCCTTCTCCTATTCATTCTCTGCTTGAGGTTGTGCGTCATTGGCAATTGTCTTCCTCAATAGCTCCAATTTCTTTCTATACATAGCATGCATCATCATAGTCACAATTATATTAGTCGTAATATTAAACCAAATGCATGTATCATAACATTTGAATTCATAAACATCTTCAAAATGTCCTAGCATATCTTCATGCACTTCATCATATTATCTTCAAATGTTTCCACAAGTGCAACACAAAAAAATTTCGATTGCATCTTAAACAATACAAACCTTATAACTATGGGTCAAAACCTTTTTACTTTCATTGGCATACCAGCTTCCTCATCCAAGAGAAAACATAATACTCAGCGAGGAAATAATTGGGGACTCTCCCCTTCTTCCAACTCTTTCTACACCGTCGGGGTTAGAGTTCAGCCTAGTCCAGTTATCTCTAAGGAATTAATGTATTTTCTTAATCACGGCTTCAACCAATCCTTATCATTTAAACGTACTCATTTATTCATTTAATCATACTCGGGGAGTTTACTTGCCTCTTACCAACTATACCGGTTTACACAACTACTCATTTTCTGAGCAGCCCTAGGTTAGGCTCATTCTAACTCTTAGGATACTTCAGCATGCTTTAATAGAAAAATATTTTGCCCATAATGAATCATGAACATGTGCATCTTGCATGCTACCATTCAGTCATCAAAATTGGTCAATATTCATTTATTAGTTTTCTTATTCATTACATGATATTTTTCAAAATGTAATCCAGGATTCTGGTGTATATATATAAGCTTGTGGCTTACTGCTTAATTCTCAACAGTCATTAGGGTTGTGACTTCGTTTTCCTGACAGAGTCTTCACACAATTCCTCCACAAGGAAATCCTTCAGCATGCAACTTCCTTATTGCATATCCATCACTATTTGTGATGGCCTCAGCCTTGAGTTAGATTTAGCTATCTACCAAATATTCTCTTAAGGAATATAAACATGCATCTTTTTCATGTACCTAATTACGTATTCTGGTTTTGTTAACTTACATCCATGATGTATTTAACCATATTCATAATCCTAAGCCTGAATGTAGCTGTCATAGGTATATTTCACAACCCACATACATCTTTACTTTTAAGATCAATCAACTCGGGATTGTTCACAATCCTTCTCGTGTGATTCCCAAAGGCATAATCATTTGCCTCTTATTATGACAACATAACATCTTTGCTCATTTACCCTTCTATCTAATCATATTAATATTCCATGAGAAAAGGGAATACAGTCCCCTCAAGCTATTACTTGGAACAAAACTTTCGTGACTCTTTAGAATGGGGTCAGCCATGCATCCATAGTATTTGTTTGATCTGGACAAGAGCAATTCTTGCTTTATATTTTTCCTCATTTAGGCAGTCACCTCGTGTCTTTAGTATACCTATATTCTTACATTATACATGTGCTTGTACATGTAATATCATTCATACCTAACTGGTATTAAATCAGGCTTTATATCAATAAGCTTCACAATGCATTAAACTCAAGAACTCAAGCATAATTAAATACAACTAAGTATTCATCATGTGAGCTTATTACTGGTGCCTTTTCTATGTCATTCACACACCCGAACATATACGACCTCTATATCCTTTTCCCAAGGATCTTCCAATCATCCTTATGAAAAACCTCATAGGAACACTCAATATTGAGTTTCCCTTTCAATTGAGAGCTTGGAGTCATTCACATGACATTTACATGGATGTTGAATTAGACATAGTCATAACTATGTTCCCTTTTTATAGGATAACAACTAGTGAGAAGATTCTTTCCTCAACTTCCATGGAACACTTCCTAACTTATAAATGCATTCTGGGAAATTATAACCATGCCCTAGGTAACAGGATCAGCCAAACTAGCCTCCAATTACATCTGTATGGCTACCATCCACCACTGGATGCCAATCTGACCCATTGGTATTCTAGAAGTGCCCCCACTCTTTCTTTACTGCATCCAGGATCAACATTTAGTCAACCATTTTATATTAACTTTAACAATAATGTCTAATACCATTTGAACTACTTACTAAGTATACTAGTTCAAAATTCTAGAGTATCTTTAGGCCAAAACCAGTCTTGACCATTACGTCTAGAATTCTTCCTTCTGTTTAGCACAACCAGGGACTGAGGCCATTCTCCTCTTCCCACAATAATTCTGGCAGATTAGTTTCCTATCCACCAAGCAAGGGAGGCTGCTGTGATTTTTCACTCAATCACTCTATATTTCTACAGCTCTGTTTATCAGCTTGATTAGAAAACTCTGCCCAACAATTCCTATACCTAGAAAAAAGGTTCGTTTCTCAATCCACTCGAAACTCAAGAGTTGTGCATGCTCTCCCTTTTTAGAGAATGGTCACCAGACTCATTCCTTTGATCGTGAGGAGTTATATATACTCTGATTTTAATATAATTTAGTAACTATAACTTGCTAAGGATCTTGTCAGTCCTTACCAGATTTCCTAAATCATGAAGGAATTCTTCATGAGGATCTTAATCCTTACATAACCAACCATCTCAATTGCAAGAGACTCTACCTACTTAGTAGGTAGACATTGTCAGATTATAACAGAACAACTCAGTTCATGTCCCTTGTTTGGCTCGTGCAGCCTCATAACACAATTTCCTCCACCTCTGTCATTCACATTCAGGTCTTATTAGTAATATTAATCAGCCTGTCCCTACTCCTATAAGAGTAGTTATCACTTTGTCAAAGGGACAATATAATTCCTTTGTTGGGATTTCGTAGGAACTCCCAACTACAGTTACATTCTGCAATCCTTCTCCTTAAGGAGTAATGTAGATAACAATACCTCTTTATGCGACTTGTGCATGAGCCCAAGCAGGCCAAGTGTTGTAACCATGCTCTGATACCAATTTGTCACATACCCACTACGACAAAAATACAACTTTCTCTCTTCCTCAAGGGATAGAATCCCTGAATTTCTACGGGGCCTAGCGCAGACCATCCCTTCCCTTATCCTCCTCCAAACGACCACAATTTGGCCTTAACGCAAGCGCCTTTCGTAACTCGCGAATTGGAGAGTCAAGGCTCTCGACTCCTCTTTCTCCAAACGCCGATACCCGAAATGCGATACGGGTATGGCTCCCTCCTCGCCAGCGCTTGCTACATGTAACCATAGACTAGGCTAAACACTATCACTACTCACATCTCATGACTTTGCGAGTTGAAGTGTTGAGCCCTCGTTCTCCTCCTTTGTGAATCCCTGAGACGCGAAAGGTAGATGTTACATGGACTCTACCAAAGCGACGTGTACACACCACTTGTCTCCTCCGCTGTACTCTTCTTACGAGTTGTGTCGCTGCCGTCCATCACACAAGACCTTGGCTCTCGGCGTTTCGTGACCTTAGCGATCAAGGTGCAACTTCTTCACCCTTCAAAACCATGAAACACGATAAGTCAACAATGGATTGACTCTTTCCCAGGCGAAATGTGTCCACCACCTTTCAACCACATGGTCCCCACCTATTCTGCGGTGATGAAAACCTGTTCAAGCTCATCTCTTTGGCTTTCAACTTCAGTGAACAGTTGGCATGCATTTTCTTGAATTGGTTGAATTCGTTGGGAGACTTCCATCACTTTACTTTGCAACATGTTTACCTGTTGTCGGGTGATGCGTTGTTCTGGAAATCTCTTCATTCTTTCGACTGGGGTCAAGGCCTTCAGCTGTGCCTGTAGCATATTTGCGTGTTGTTTTTCTTCTTGGAGCTGTGCCTCCAATGCCTGCAACTATGGATTCTCTATGAGGTTCTCATAAGTTTGAACGCTTCTAGCGCTCAATTGCTTACATTCCAAGGCAAAGGTTTTTAATCGGCCAGTTGTGCTATGGGCAGTTGCCTCCCTTAGGTCTCTTATTTCTTGAGGAGTCTCGAGCATGGTACAAAGTTCCAGATCTGCGATGTGCTGCTGAAGTTGCTGGATTACTTCTTCAAGTTGTGCCACCTGCTGTGGGACATGTTCTTCAATCTTCACTTCTATGACCATCATAGAGAGAAGTGCTTTGTGAACCCTTTCTTGTACTTCAATTTTCTCTGCTATAACTATGCTTCTTCCTCATCCCACTTCGCTTACAGAGAAATATTTTCTCGTTATGCCTTACTCTATTGTTCTAGAAGTGCACTCTGTACTTGTGTCAAATCCTGGGTGGCTTGCGTTGTGTCTTCTTGAGCTCATCGAAGGTGAGCTTCGAATTTATTGATGATCTGGTGTAATTGGGTGGGCTCATTGCATGTTCCTGCTATTCCAATTGTCAAGGGCGTAGTAGAAACTGCTCGGCTGGATTGGAGTGCCTGCTACACTTCTTGAAGTTCACCATTGATTTGGATGAATACCTCCTCCTGCTTCGCTTCTTTCTTTTCTGCGATCTCTAGTGAAGCATCATTCAACGCAACGATTAAGAAGTTGAAGTCGTCCGGTGTGAGGGTAGTATTAAACGTAGTCCAGGTGGCCTTAGTTTTCTTTCGGGATGAGGGCTTTGGTGGGGTAATCGTCCTTTTCTTGGAGGGATCCTCCTCCTCTCTAGGTGGAGTAACCTCGCCTTTGTTTTGCTCAACTTTTGTGCCACCTATTTCTTCACCATCACCTCCCTGCACATATGAGATCGAAGTAGTCTTCATGGATGTGCTATGGACATATTGAACTTCATCATCCTTCTTAGTCTTGCTCAGTCCAGGTGTATCCAACATAGCTTCAGGGCTATCCACGTCAAACATTTCTGTGGGGTCCACTGCAATAAGGAGGTCTGTCAACCATTCCTTGGTAATGTGCTCCAAGTCTTCTTCTGTCAACTTGTAGTACGATTGGAGTTGCTGTTTGTGCTCATTAGCTCGCGCTGTGATATAGGTGAAGTGGCAGTCCACGCTGAATTTGATCAAAGGTCTAAACCTATGAAGTGTGTTTGGGGTGAGGTGCGATGTAGACTGGATTGCATTCTTCAATTGGTTGTAAGAGTCATGGAAGACGACATTGGAATGCCATTGCTTGTTCATGTCGCTGGAGTACCACAACGTACAAAACTTTGCGGCCAATGGTTCGAAGGGTTCGATCTTCAGAAAAGTGGCACCTTATGGTAGCTCCCAGGCGATGAAAGCGATTAGTATGAGCAACCAACTAAAGTGGAACTCATACCCTTGGTCTTGCACTTCTCTGCAATCAAGCTCTAGCTGGTTTACAAGGTACTGTGCCCAATTCATCTGTAGTCCCTCGGTGCACTTCCCTGCGAGGTCAACTACGAATCGGGTCACTTGTGTTGGTCTGTTCTTGTGAACTATCTTTCCCACGATTAGCTGATAGGCAAGGCGCACTACACCACTCTGGATAGAGGCTACCTTGTAGCATCGCGTGCCTTTCTTAAGATCGCCATAAGTTTCTTTTATCCTTTGCGCTAGCGCTCGGTTTGAGGTATTTCCAGGGTAAAAATCCTATGGGTCAGGGCCTTGCATACTAAGTCTTGTGATCCGATTGATCAAGGTCGAATCCATAGTGATGCGGTGGTCCAACCATAAGTATCCTCCATGGTAGCAGGACATCAGCAACTTGATGCATGCGTTGACTTCCTGGTGTCTGCCGAAGTGAAAGATATTCATTACATTAAGCAGTGTGGACTGCACGAGGTTCTGGGTCCATGACTGTGGGACAATCTTAGAATTCTTGGCTTTGGTATTGGTTAAGTACTTATGCGGGGCTAACATGTTGTAAAATTTATGATCTCCAAGGTTAAAATCACTAAATTTTAGTGTTGTGAGCTTATCATGGTCAACACGAATTGCGCGCACCCATTTCTGAAGGCACACAGTGATCAAAGTGTACTCGAAGTCTTGAGGTATACTATCACGGTTGATGGCACCGCTTAGAGGTGGTAAGTAAGTAGGTAGAATGCGTGGGATAAGCTTGGCATTTGCGATGTCATCCCTGTGCTTGGTTAGTTTCTCATCGATCGACTGGGATGGACCAGCGCGAGTAGTGGAAGGGGAGGCCTAGAGTCCTCTTGTTGACGATTCTTGGACTCCTATAGATAATCCTCGCTCCGACATGACTCTCTCAGTCATTAAGTCAATCAAAACTTCTTCAACTACATTCTCAGTAGCGCTAAGCTCGTCCGACATACAAGCTTGGGTCAACTAGCTTGGGTGTGAAATGAATTCAGAGACTACAATGAACGGTATGGGGACAAGGCAATGATCATAGGGTGAAGTAATCTCAGGTTTCAGGCTCAAATTTTCACTTAGCAAAAAGTATTCTCGGTGTGTGGCGCGACATACTAAGTAGGGAAACTTAGCAATAGTCTACTTGCAATAGGTATGAGGCTGCATTAACTTATGTTCTGTCCATTATGGCATGGTCAAACATTCTAGTGGCGGGACATAAATGATTTTCAACCCATTCAAAGCGACATTCGAATGATTATATTGGATTCCAATGACTATATTACTTCGCCTCGACGAAGTGGCATATGTCATTGTTTTGATATCCTGGCAAAGCTCCAATTCTGCAAAGTGTCTTGCTGCGAGGTACCCTCTGGGATATTCTGTAATTTTTCAATCTTAGCCTTCTTCTTACTTAGCTTTCTAGCCTTCTTTCTAGTGAGCTTCATCTCGATGATTCTCTTCCCATTTTGATTCTTATTTTCCTCGGACATAGTCACTTCGTGCTGGTGAGATTCTCTCCTAGGGTTTAGGTATATCACTTCTTCTTTGTCTGGGGTAGAAATTTCATCCTTTTGTGTAGCTTTGGCCTTGACATATGGGTTTCTAGTGTCAGATGGCTTCGAGCGGTTCTCCTGTTCTTCTATCAACTGTGCGATCCTTTTAGTCATGAAATCTTTTAACTCTTGTCTCTGCTATTCTAAAACCTCTTCTTCTTCCTTCTTTCTGGCTTGATCTCTTTCAATCCAAGGTTTTCCGAGTAGCATAGTAAATGGGGCATTGTCCTCAATGAATTTGATAATCTCAAAATGTTCTTTCGTTGCAGTTCCATTGACTGTCATAGGTATTTGAGCGAGTTTTCTACATAACATCATCAATTTTCCTCTGAATAGTCCTATTCCTCCCAATGAAGGAATCATGGTAGGCTTCCCTATAGCTTCCCAAGTTCTTTCTGGCATAATGTTCACTTGTGTTTCTTCATCAAGAATACAGTCAATGTCAAAGTCCCCTATTCTTGCTTCGACTTGCTCCTTTTCTTTGAAGATATCTGGTAATCGGACATCTTTATGTTCCTTTAGGGTTTCTTTCATCTGTATTAATACTTTCTCTGATTCTTGCTGGGTTTCTTCCTTTTCTGGATCTGCCTTATGGTCTTCTTGATTCAGATTTATCCTTTCAAGCTTGGCGATCATTCTAGGGAAATCCAATACCTCATGGTCCCTAGCTTTGCAACAGAGACAACTAGGTCTTCTACCAGGGCATTCCTTAGCTAGCTGGCCTGGTTTTATGCAACTGTAACATAGGATTAATCCTCTCTTTATTTTAAATGATCCCCAACCTCTTCTGTACTATGCACTAGAATCGTGATAGCTAACCTACAAAAAATTCTTTCTAGGATCCTGCATCCATTTTTTAGTCCAGACATTCTTTCTATGCATAGGGATAACATATCTATCATTATATTTATCATATCTATTCATATCAAACTTTCTTTCATCTATTAATGCCCTAGTTTTTAAGCTAGGACAAAATCTATCAAACATACCTAGATCCATGCTCTAGAAACAACAACAAAAAAATTTCACTTATCTTACTTCTACAGAGCACAAGGCTTCCAGATCTAAGAACTTTTGACTATTCTTACCTTTATTAGAGTACATAACTTACATATCTTACCTCTTTTCTGCAGATCTGACCTCTTCCTTTCAAAAATTTCCACTTTTACTTTTCTTAGAGCACAAAGCATTCAGATCTCGCCTCTTTTCTTTAGATCTGATCTTCCTTTCTTTAGATCTGACCTTTTTCTTGGCACAAAGCTTCATAGGTTGGGTAAAAATCTGCACACTAGGGCAACAGATCTATGCATAGAGCTTTATTTTTCACAAAGTTTCTTCTTCCTTAGTTCCCAACAATCACAGTTTCAGGTCCCGACAATGGAACCATTTGTTGGCACAGGGGTAGACCCAGGATTCAACGCTCAAGAGCGCACCAACAAAGCCCTAACTACTAGCCCTTTTGGCAACACCTGCGAAGCAGATGAAGTCTCACCTGAGGTAGAGGCAGGGGTGGTTGCAAGACTCAGGTGTCTGCAACCTTAGCTGAGACACAGATATGTGATTATATCATTTACAGAGCACTTAGCATTGATCATTCGTCAATATTCAACCCTTATTCTACTTCACAGATAGCACAAAGCATCGCGGTGTACACTTAGATCTATAATATTTCAGTCCTTAACCATAGTAACCTAGATCGGATCTAGTAGATCAACACTAAGCATCCTCATACACATCAGATTTAAACATCATATATATCTAAGAAGCACATATCATAAGTGGATATATCAAAGCACATAGCATAAGAAAAAACACATTGAATCAAAGCACATAGCATAATCAAAAACACATTGAATCAAAGCACATAGCATAACACACATATTTACGTGGTTCACCCCCACCCTGGGGCTACGTCCACAAGATCTTCTTCTTTATTATCATCTTCAATCTGTTACAAGCACAAAGCTTCCAAAACCCTTCTTCGCATAGGACAGAAGATCTGTGCAGCTTGCTAGATCCTTCTTCCTTCTGTTACAACACTTAGCTTTCTATAGCAACCTCACAGTAACTTGCACTTAGCCTTGCAAGCCTTACACAGTTCGCATAGAGCACTTATTCAACATCACATAGATGTACTACCAATTTCACTAAGAAATCATATCTACTCCTTATTACATTTCCTATTCTTCTATTTATACATTACAAAAGTGGGCCTAATCATGGGTAAACCCACAGGCCGACATCCATTTCCCATTACATTAACCTAAAACCCTAAAAATACCCAAAAGTGGATTGCGATCCTGTGATCTCTGATTCCCCTGGCGCTCCATCTTTGACAGGCTGTCGAAGTCCAAAAATGATCAAATATGACCAAGTGTTCCTCAAAACTTGGTCAAGGGCCAACAATATCCTTGGTTTTCTTTGAACTCTTTTCTTGCCTCCTCAAATATATGCCTTTCTTTCTTTGCATCAAAAGTGTGGGTCTTCTCTACAACTTTCCTGATTCCCGAGTCTTATGTAGCCTTTCCTAGGATTATTCTGTCTTCTATTGTAACAACGCCTCCTCTAGTGATAACAACGACTCTGGGGTCTTCTCCGCAAGGTTCAAAGTGTATATCAGTTGCAATTGTGGGTTCTACTGAGGTCCCCATCTTTCCTAAAGCTTAGCCAAAAACACTGGACATTCCTCAATAACGTGTTCGAAAGAGTTGCAATAGCTGCAAATAGTGCAAGGGTTCTGATAGTCCCTTGCGAGGTGTCATGGTTGTGCACAATTATAATAGATGATCTATTCTTAGCCTCAACCCATACCTCCTCCTCGTCCTTGTCCTTTGAATCCACAGTGAGGGTTGAAGTTTCCTCACCCAGGGGAGTTATACTGCGTAGTGTTTCCTTCTTGATATACGCCGCCTTGAATTTTTTATATATCTCTCGACCTTTCATGCATGAGATCATAAGCCCTACAATCTCTATCATCATGTCCCACGGACTTACATAACGTGCAATACAAATTTTTGGGTGTTTGAACATATTTTTGCATGTAATAGAACTCACCAGGGTGATGTCTATTTCGGCATACCTCGCACCAAGGTAAGGTGACTTGTTTCAAAGGGCTCGGATCTCCAGAGGCCAAGTATTCATGGAATAGGGGACATTTCTCCTTGTCATGGACTTCTAATTTGCATCTGACACACCATATGTCTTCTCTTTTGTCTTTTCCCTTGTCTTTCTTCATATCTTCAACCTTTAGAGACAAACTAGTTAGCTGACTCAAGATCTGACTCATACCTGAGCTGGATTCTCCCATAGGGGTTGATTCTAGCTTCATGGCGATCTCCAATGCCTCAAATTGTGAAGCAATATTCTGTTGCATCAGAGGAACTATGATGTGTGGTAAAAGGGAAGAAATGAACCTCTCTTTGTTCTGCTCATCCAGGATCTGAAAAGTCAATCAGCCTGTTAAGGTCTTGAATCTTTGATTGAATTCCCAAACATGTTTGACTACTTTCTGCATCATCTCTTTCAGCTCCGTGATACATTGTGACTCTGATTTGGGTTTCTCGAACTCTGCAGTTAACACATTCTTGATCTCATTCAGTGGCTTAGGTTGTACAAGTCCTTGGACAAGCTTCATGTACCAACTCAATGCCTGATCCCTTAGGGTAGTACTAAACTGGGTTCTTTTAACAACTTCATCGGTGACATTCTTAATATTCCATACGACTTCACATATGAACTAGTGTTGATCAGGCTCTTCAAACCCATCTCCCCTAAAGATAGGGAGTCTCATCTCATCTACCATAGATATTCCTAGGTTTCTTGTCTGAGTATATGTTGAACTACTAGTAATAGTACTCTGAAGACTCTGGTGACTTTGACTATTCTGATTTCTTAGTGCTGCTGAAACAATAAAGGGATTAATAGTACTTACTTCAGTAGTCTACGTAGTTCTTAAAGTTTTTGGCTTGTCCCGACGAGGTTTTTCAACTTTTATTTCCTCTGCCCGAGCGGGTTCTGTATGCTCTTCGTTCGTCAAATCTGCCTCTTCTCCACTATAGAAACCCTTGTCCCCGTAGTTTTTCTTAAGTAGGTTCGCAAGATGAAATTCTCTGAACGCTCTTCCACTGCGTGCATGTCCAGCCTCTGTGTTGCTGTCACTGTCCGAATTCCTGAACATTAGATTTTTCAAACCCAACCAATCTACTGTATCTTCAAGATGTTCTTCTCATGCAATAACATCTTGATTTTCAGCTGCATAAAATGTAAAAATTTTCCTCTGGGTCCCTTGGAGAAATATCTCTGGCTTGGCTATATGACTCTACTTTGTCAACAAGAAACTTGATGATGTACCCTCCAATGGTGCTATCAAACTAGGGATATACTGCTCGTGACATGGCGTTATCAACTCTCTTGACCTTTTTGATGAACACCGATGTCCAAACTACAGGAGGTCTAGATTTGATCTCAAACTGGGTATCTGCTAACCTAGCTAACCACTCATATAGATTCTAATATATTCTTCCAAAGAAAATATCATGTATATCATTAAATATATATCTCTCCAACCAATCCTCTATACTAAGATTAGGGTTCTTGTTCTGGGCTTCAACAAAGTCCTTTTCTTGATCCTCTATCCACTTTTGAATTTCTGTCTTTGATGGAAAGCACCTTGACATTCCCTCAATAAGATTATGGTCCCAACAACAGAACCATTTGTTGGCACAGGAGTAGACCCAAGGTTTAGCTCCAAGAGTGCACCAACAAGCCCTAAATACTGGCCCTTTCAGCTACACTTGCGAAGTAGATGCAGTCTCACCCGAAGCAACTATGGGGGGGTTGCAGGACAAATATGTATACAACCAAGGGAACTATCAAGTGGATCCAACACTAGAACAATACAACATGCATATATCACTTGTCAGCTTAGATCTATTCCACACATCTATCATATCTACCACAACAATGCAACAAAAATATATCAAGGAAAAATAACACATCATCAATCACACACACAAGACATATATACGTGGTTCACCCTCTCTCTAGGGATATGTCCACAGAACCATGCTTTATAATGTATTAAGATGAAGCATACAGTTCTTGTATGCACTCTTAGCTACCAGATCTTCTTTCTTCTTCTCTCTATCTCTCCCCTCCCCGTGCACCTAGCTGCAGGGTTGATCTTCACACCCAACTGAAGATCTTACAATACAGAAGGCTCTCGTACTCAACACTTCTCTCTCACCTGATATTACTCACTCAATCACACATCAACAATAGTAACAACAACGAAAACTAGATCAACCCTCCTTCCCTCATGTAGGTTCTTATTTATACATTACAATATCTCACCGACATCCTTAAGCTGAAACCTAGGTGTCAAAACCCTAGATACCAAAACCCTAGGTGTCTGAAACCCTAGGTCAACTTGACCCACGTTTTCAGGGCTTCACCAACCTGTCCGTCCTTCATTCTCGCACGGTGCTCCAGAGAATCCAACAATGTCTTTTTCCTCTTGTTGAGTTGTCCACGATCCTTCTTCCTTGCTGATCTGTCATCCTCGATCTCCTCATCCAACGACTTGCTTCCTTTTACTTCGCTCCATCTTTTCTGCTCTTTGCTCACTTCGACCTAGTAACAGTCACTGTGAGCTTCTGCGTAGTTCGCATTCTGCCTTTTCTTCCTTTTACATTTTTTTTTGTTTGCTAGTTTGTCCGTGACCCGCGGGACTAGTCTGTGGCTTGAGAAACCGCGACTTAGGGGAATCTAAGCCATCGAAATCACTCGAGGATTGCACCTGGCCAGAGTCACACCAACCCTTAACATGGATGGATTTGTGTGTGTCCCCAAAGTTTTTGAACCAGTTACTTCACATCATAGAGTGCCTTAACAACACACTTTGTCACCCATTGTCCTTCGCCTCAGAGACATAAAATAGAATACGTGGACACGCCATTAAAACTACATCATTTAATAATAAATTCTATAACAATAGAATACATGAACTCATTTTCGCTCACCAGTTTTTTTACCCGTAATCAAAATCAACTCAAGCAAAATCACTAAGTTGTATACATCGCTCTTCTCATCCACCTTCAAAGTGTAAGTGTACTATGTAAATTCAATAATTAAAATATTGAATGAAAAGGCAATGGAAAAATCACACCAACACCTTCAAAGTGTAAGTGTACTATGTAAATTCAATAATTAAAATATTAGATGAAAGGGCAATGACAAAATCACACAAGAAAATGAAGCATATCAAATAATATTACCAACTTAACGAGAATTGTGACCTCGAAACGAAAACTCTAGCCCAAAAAACTCACATGTTTGCATAAAAAACATGAAAATCAACCTCAAATAAAAAAGTGGTGCTACCGGTAGCACCAGTTTTTCAAACAGAGTAAAAATTACAACATTTTTCAAGCATGACCTTCAAAACTCATACAATAGCTTAGAAACACCTTAAAATTAACACCTAAATAAAAAAGTGACGATAACTAAAGAAACAAGTTTTTTTCTAAACGTTAAAATTATGGCTCATTTCAACCTAATTGAAACTGTGGTTTTGACAATAGATCATTATGCAAAAAAAAACACACCAAAAAATTAGATACAAAACGGTCACTTAAAAAACCCAAAATTAGATACAAAATGGTCACTTAAAAATAAAAAAATAGAAAAGACAAAATCCTCGCAATTTTTTTTTTTAAATCAAGCAAAAAAATACATTCAAAAGTATATTCAAAACCCAAATTATATTAAATAAAAATAAAAATAAAAACATTAAAAAAAGATAAAAAAACATGAAAAAAAAATTTCCAAATTTTTTTTTTCCCAAAAAACAATAATCTAAACAAATAAATATATATACATATTTTAAAAAAATAATACTCAAAATAATTCTTGAAACATAATATTAAAAAAAATAAAAAATAAAAAATAATAAAAAAAACAATAAAAATACTTAATTTTT
>JZKD02S1983284.1:47041-62295 GCA_000966675.3 Picea glauca
AGACGTAAAACTCCAAATAGAGCTAGAGGCAATGATTGATAAAAACATTAAAGATACCATTCAAACTCAAATAGATGATAGATTCATAGGTTTCAAGAGTGACTTGCATACAATGGCGGATATGATTCAAGAAATGGAAAAGCATAAACAATCAACCCAAGGAGGGGTTGAAGAAAATCACAACTTGAGAGATAGGATCAAAGATCTAGAAGAAAAACTAACCACCAATTTGACCCTCAATAATGTGGAAAACAAATTGGATATCAAACCCATCAAAGAGGAAATGAATAAGCTAATTGAACTGGACCATGAGCATAACAAAAGAGCCTTGAACCTCATAATTTTTGGTATAAAAGAACAACAAGAGGAGGATACACTAGAAATCATAAAAGAATAATTAAATAATAAATCACAAATTGATACAACTTACCTCATAGAAGCAAAGAGTCTAGGAAAAATAATTGATCACAAAGATAGGTTGACCTGTGTCAACGTAAGTTGTAATGACCATAAATATAACAAACTTAGTAAATCTACGAGCTTAAAAGGGCCAGGAATATTTATAAATGAAGACCTCATTCCCGAAGACCAAGATGAATTAAGGAAGAAAGTTCAAAAGGTAAAAGAAGCCAGGAAATAAGGAAAATGGGCAATAATTAGAAATCGAAAAGCTATTGTTAGGGATTGAGACCAAAAGGATAATAATAAATAGGAATTTGGGACACTCGGGATCCTTTTTTGGAACTGTCGTGGATTTCCAAGGCGCAAAGGTCCTATGATAAGTTGGATCCCGAGTGATATTGATATTATCTGTCTAGATGAAACTTTCGAGCATGAGGAGTCTAAGGTCCCTAACAAAGAAGGATTTGTCTTATGGTCAGCATGGAACAAAAAACCCCACTGTAGAGGGATAGGAGCAATAGCTTGTTATATTAGAAAGAGCATTTCTCCTGACATTCAACTTCATAAGATTGACCCTCTCAATCAGTACATTTGGACAAAAATTTCAGACACCAATGCTAAGAATATGTATATAGAAATTTGCTATTTTGCACCTATTAATTCTACTTTTTATAAGAAAAACAATCTAGATAAAAAATGTTCCTATAATAATTTAGAACACGATATTTATAGTTTGAAAAATGAAGGTAATATCCTCATGCTAGGAGACTTTAATGCTAGGATTGAAACTAAACAAGCCACTCTTTTAAGTAATGACTCCAACCATAATCCTTTATGGCTAGATGATGACCTTGTTTTATCTAATAGCTACAAAAGAAGCTCTAAAGACCTAATTGAGAATTTGTTTGGTACTGAGTTGGTCAAGCTCTGCAACTCTCAAGACCTAATAATTTTCAATGGAGTAATGAAGTGGAAAAAATCCAACTAGATGACTTGTATTCATGGGCTAGGTAGTAGTGTTGTAGATTATTTGATATATGATATCCTCGTTTCCAACCAAATAATAAATTTTGACCTTTTAAATGATGATGATTCTAACTCTGATCATAAACATTTAACGCTAACTCTAAAATTTTCCATGCATAGGAGCACCATTGAAGAGAATTATGATAATCAAAGGAATTTGCAGTTTGACAAAAGTAAAGTTGACATTTTATTAAGGATTTAAATAGTAAATTAAATATCCTAACTTACAAGGACAACATTGAAGAACTCTATCATAATTTTACAACTACCCTTTCCACTTCTATTAACAAGTTCTCTTTCGAGGTGTCCTATAAAAATAATAATAGAACGACCAACCCTTGGTATGATAAGTCATCATAACTTCCAACAGAGTAGTATTGTTCCTTAATAACATCCTTGAAGGAACCCCAACTGGGTGCAACTACAATTAATGTAGATCCCTTTGTTTCCTTTTGCTCACAGAAAGTCTCTCACCAATATTTGACATGGGGGATGGCCTTGGGAAGCACAAATGTAATATTTTCTCTATCGAAAAAGTTGTGGACATAAAAATAACCTTCTAAAAAGTTTAACCATTTATTAGTAGCATCCGCATCTATTTGAATGTCAAATATAGGAATATCAAAATTGTTCTATACCTTGAAGGGGGTGGTGCCTCTATTTTATGTAGATGTGTTGCTTGTCGAAAACTGTCGAAGGATTTGTGAAAAGTTTTCCATCATATCATTTCTTTGTCGCTCGAGGGCTTCCTTGAGTAACATTTTGAAAGGATCTCCTGTCCCTTCGTCTTTCTTTTGTTAAGTTTAATGTTGTTATTAGGTTATTTCCAAATTACATGAGCATTCAATGCATTTCCAGAACAAAAACATAAAAAGGAGAACTGAAAGAAACATAATCACAAGGTATGCAACATTTTATCCTGGGAAACCCTCATGGGGGAGAAAACCAAACAAAAAATTCTTCAATAATAGATTGCTAATACAATGCTAAGACTAAGACCAAAACACCAAGAAAGAACTAAGAGTGAGCATGCACCTCTCTTCTCCTTCCTCCTGCAACTGCAACTGCCTTCAAGATATGTGCACTAGATGAGTGAGTGTGAGAGTGAACAAGTGAGGCACCATCCTCACATATAAATACTAGTTGAGGAAGCGCTAGGGCTATGTCTCTTCACATGGTAGGGACAACTTCTTCTAGAAGTGGTTAAAACCACTTTATAAACACTAGGGGATGAATTTACAAAAACCACCATATAAATATGGTTTGACCAATCCACAAAAGGGGATGTGATCTTATATAATACCCGACATGATCAATCCACAAAAGGGGATTTGATATATAAGGTAATAACTCTAATACAATTAGAATATTCTTCAAAGTTACAATAATTCAACACTGCCCCTTAACGAGAATGGCATTCTATTGACATGACCCAACACAACATCATCAAGAGAAGGAGTGGGAAACATCATTATCAACATCTGGAACACTGAATGACACATCTATAAATCATCATAAGTTTTTTTCATCATCAATATCATCATCCTTAACAACATGGAGTTGGAGTAACATAATCATCATCATCAGTAGCATGAAGCTGAAACATCAACATCAATAGCATGAATCTAGAACACCAACATCACCAACAACATGCAACTGATACAACATCATCAACAACACGAGGCTGGTACAACATTATCAACAACATGAGGCTAGTACAACATCATCAACAACATGAGGCTAACACAACATCATCATCAATATATGGCAACAGAATGAGGCAGGTGCATCAACAACAACATTTGTGATACTTCGATAGACCATCCTTACCAGACCTTAGAGATCTTTCCAGGAATCATAATATTCCCTAGGATATAAAATAATAATAAGCTACCATGTGGTACTCTGATAGACCGTCCTTACCATACCTTCAAAACATTCCCAGGAATCGTAAGATTCCCTAGGATATAAAATTCTAACAGAGCTACCACTACTAACCACCGCTGGCATATACATGCACATGTACTCTGACAGACCATCCTTACCGGACCTTCGTGATCTTCCTAGATATGATCAATCCCCTAGGATATAAAATCCTAATGGAGCTACCCGTTGTTGGCCAGGATACCATAGTATCATCAACATCACTCCCTTTTCAAGTGAGGTCATTTCAGACAACACCGAGCTTGTCTCAGAAGTACTAAAAATTCACACAAGACAAAGGCTTGGTCAACACATCTACAACCTGCTCATCTGTGCCAACATATTGGAGCTTTACAACTCCCCTTTGAACCATATCTTGAATGTAGTGATACCAGATCTCTATGTGCTTTGAATTATGATGGAACACTAGGTTATCTGTCATCTTTATACAACCATGGTTATCACATAGAATCATAGTGCCTTCCATCTCCNTTCCTTGAGTAACATTTTGAAAGGATCTCCTGTCCCTTCGTCTTTCTTTTGTTAAGTTTAATGTTGTTATTAGGTTATTTCCAAATTACATGAGCATTCAATGCATTTCCAGAACAAAAACATAAAAAGGAGAACTGAAAGAAACATAATCACAAGGTATGCAACATTTTATCCTGGGAAACCCTCATGGGGGAGAAAACCAAACAAAAAATTCTTCAATAATAGATTGCTAATACAATGCTAAGACTAAGACCAAAACACCAAGAAAGAACTAAGAGTGAGCATGCACCTCTCTTCTCCTTCCTCCTGCAACTGCAACTGCCTTCAAGATATGTGCACTAGATGAGTGAGTGTGAGAGTGAACAAGTGAGGCACCATCCTCACATATAAATACTAGTTGAGGAAGCGCTAGGGCTATGTCTCTTCACATGGTAGGGACAACTTCTTCTAGAAGTGGTTAAAACCACTTTATAAACACTAGGGGATGAATTTACAAAAACCACCATATAAATATGGTTTGACCAATCCACAAAAGGGGATGTGATCTTATATAAGACCCGACATGATCAATCCACAAAAGGGGATTTGATATATAAGATAATAACTCTAATACAATTAGAATATTCTTCGAAGTTACAATAATTCAATACTGCCCCTTAATGAGAATGGCATTCTATTGCATGACCCAACAAAACATCATCAAGAGAAGGAGCGGGAAACATCATTATCAACATCTGGAAAATTGACTGGCACATCTATAAATCATCATAAGTTTTTTTCATCATCAATATCATCATCCTTAACAACATGGAGTTGGAGTAACATAATCATCATCATCATCAGCATGAAGCTGAAACATCAACATCAATAGCATGAATCTAGAACACCAACATCACCAACAACATGCAACTGATACAACATCATCAACAACAGGAGGCTGGTACAACATTATCAACAACATGAGGCTGGTACAACATCATCAACAACATGAGGCTGAAACAACATCATCATCAATATATGGCAACATAATGAGGCAGGTGCATCAACAACAACATTTGTGATACTTCGATAGACCATCCTTACTGGACCTTAGAGATCTTCCCAAGAATCATAATATTCCCTAGGATATAAAATAATAATAAGCTACCATGTGGTACTCTAATAGACCGTCCTTACCATACCTTCAAAACATTCCCAGGAATCGTAAGAGTCCCTAGGATATAAAATTCTAACAGAGCTACCACTACTAACCATCGCTGGCATATACATGCACATGTACTCTGACAGACCATACTTACCGGACCTTCGTGATCTTCCTAGATATGATCAATCCCCTAGGATATAAAATCCTAATGGAGCTACCCGTTGTTGGTCAGGATACCATAGTATCATCAACATCACTCCCTTTTCAAGGGAGGTCATTTCAGACAACACCGATATTGTCTCAGAAGTACTAAAACTTCACACAAGACAAAGGCTTGGTCAACACATATGCAACCTACTCATCTGTGCCAACATATTGGAGCTTTACAACTCCCCTTTGCACCATATATTGAATTTAGTGATACCAGATCTCTATGTGATTTGAATTATGATGGAACACTAGGTTATCTATCATCTTTATACAACCATGGTTATCACATAGAATCACAGTGCCTTCCATCTCCAGGTCGAATAGACCTGTCAATAAATTTCGAAGACATATGGCTTCACAACTAGTAGAAGATGTTGAAATGTACTCCACGTTTGTTGTTCCATGAAGTCATGGTTGATACCAAATTGAAACAACATCCTGAAGTGCTCTTCTTTTCTGAAGCAATTCTATCCCAATCTGAATCAGTATAACCAACACAGTCTGAAGTCATGATCTCCAGTATAACAGAGACCATAATCCAATATACCCTTAGGGTATCTCATCACATGCTTTGCAACTACAAGGTGAACACATCTGGGCTCCACCAGACACTGACTTAAGGTGTTCACAACAAAGAACATATTTGTCTTGGTATTCGTCAGATACATCAATGATCCAATTATCTATCTGTATAGAGTAGCATCAATCAACTTTGACGAAGTATCAACTAGGAACTTCAAATTATTTTCCATGGGTGTGTTCATTGATTTACATTCCAACATGTCAAATCTCTTCAGTATTTCAATTGTATACTTCCCTTGGTTAAGGAATATCTTCTTTGGGCTCTGCCAAACTTCAAGACCTAAGAAATAATACATTGGGCCTAGGTCTTTCATCTCAAATTCCACAACAAGATTCTTCATGCAATCTATGATGCGATTTTCTTCTCCAGTCAGGAATAAATCATATACATATAATAGAAATATAACTGGCTTATCATTCATAACCTTGAAGTAAAAGTTAGAATCAACTTTAGTCTTGGTAAATCTCAAGCTTATCAGGAAAGTATCAATTTTTCCATACCAAGCTCTAGGATCTTGCTTCAACCTGTGCAAAGCTTTCTTCAACTTGCAGACATGAGTCTTTCTATCTTCAACTTCAAACCATTGAGGTTGTTCTATATACACTTCTTCAATAACACCTTTTAAGAATTTTTTTTTCACACCAATCTGGTGTAACTTCCACTTCATTTTGGCTGCAAGAGCTATGATGTTTCTGATAGAAGTGTATCTGGCTACAGGAGAAAATGTTTCTTCATAGTCAATACCTTCCTTTTTGAGAAAATCCATGAGCCACAAATCTTGCCTTATGTTTTTCAATACTTTTTTCTATTGCATGTTTTATCTTGTATATCCACTTGGAAGATACCACTTCTTTGTTCTTTGGTATAGGAACTACTTCCCATACATCATTCTTCAAAATGGACTGGTATTCTTCTGTCACATCATCCATCAATTCTTTCTTCTGAACGACTTCTTCGAAGCAAGTAAGATCCTTCTCTACGAGATCACAAATCAAGGCCATATAGCTAGAGAATGGCTTAGGTTTCTTTCTTTGTCTCATGGTTCCTCCTAGGGCACCATACTTCTCTGAATCTTGAATAAGTTCTCTCACCAAATATGGATTTCTCTTATGAGAGATAGTCATACAGGTAGGTTCTTGAGATTCTATCATATCATGATATTCTAGAATATCATCATCAAGGTTAATTGTAAATTCCTTCATGGGTTATGAAACTCTGGGAGCTGTAGATTTTTCTTCATATACTTCTTCAAGATGGAATTTCCTTGATATTTTGAGTTCTGCATCTTGATCAAAGGTTACATCTCTGTTGATCTCAATATGATGGTAACCTAGTATGTAAATTTTGAAGGCCTTAAAGACCTCACAGTATCCAAAAAATATTCCCTTCTTTCCTGAAGGATCCAACTTAGTTCTCTTTTCTTTTGAAATCTATACAAATACTNTTGAATGTAGTGATACCAGATCTCTATGTGCTTTGAATTATGATGGAACACTAGGTTATCTGTCATCTTTATACAACCATGGTTATCACATAGAATCATAGTGCCTTCCATCTCCAGGTCGAATAGACCTGTCAATAACTTTCGAAGCCATATGGCTTCACAACTAGTAGAAGATGTTGAAATGTACTCCACTTCTGTTGTTCCATGAAGTCATTGTACATCCTGAAGTGCTCTTCTTTTCTGAAGCAATTCTATCCCAATCTGAATCAGTATAACCAACACATTCTGAATTCATGATCTCCAGTATAACAGAGACCATAATCCAATATACCCTTAGGGTATCTCATCACATGCTTTGCAACTACAAGGTGAACACATCTGGGCTCCACCAGAGACTAACTTAAGGTGTTCACAACAAAGAACATATTTGTCTTGGTATTCGTCAGATACATCAATGATCCAATTATCTATCTGTATAGAGTAACACCAATCAACTTTGATGGAGTATCAACTAGGAACTTCAAATTCTTTTCCATGGGTGTGTTCATTGATTTACATTCCAACATGTCAAATCTCTTCAGTATTTCAATTGTATACTTCCCTTGGTTAAGGAATATCTTCTTTGGGCTCTGCCAAACTTCAAGACCTAAGAAATAATACATTGGGCCTAGGTCTTTCATCTCAAATTCCACAACAAGATTCTTCATGCAATCTATGATGCGATTTTCTTCTCCAGTCAGGAATAAATCATATACATATAATAGAAATATAACTGGCTTATCATTCATAACCTTGAAGTAAAAGTTAGAATCAACTTTAGTCTTGGTAAATCTCAAGCTTATCAGGAAAGTATCAATTTTTCCATACCAAGCTCTAGGATCTTGCTTCAACCTGTGCAAAGCTTTCTTCAACTTGCAGACATGAGTCTTTCTATCTTCAACTTCAAACCATTGAGGTTGTTCTATATACACTTCTTCAATAACACCTTTTAAGAATTTTTTTTTCACACCAATCTGGTGTAACTTCCACTTCATTTTGGCTGCAAGAGCTATGATGTTTCTGATAGAAGTGTATCTGGCTACAGGAGAAAATGTTTCTTCATAGTCAATACCTTCCTTTTTGAGAAAATCCATGAGCCACAAATCTTGCCTTATGTTTTTCAATACTTTTTTCTATTGCATGTTTTATCTTGTATATCCACTTGGAAGATACCACTTCTTTGTTCTTTGGTATAGGAACTACTTCCCATACATCATTCTTCAAAATGGACTGGTATTCTTCTGTCACATCATCCATCAATTCTTTCTTCTGAACGACTTCTTCGAAGCAAGTAAGATCCTTCTCTACGAGATCACAAATCAAGGCCATATAGCTAGAGAATGGCTTAGGTTTCTTTCTTTGTCTCATGGTTCCTCCTAGGGCACCATACTTCTCTGAATCTTGAATAAGTTCTCTCACCAAATATGGATTTCTCTTATGAGAGATAGTCATACAGGTAGGTTCTTGAGATTCTATCATATCATGATATTCTAGAATATCATCATCAAGGTTAATTGTAAATTCCTTCATGGGTTATGAAACTCTGGGAGCTGTAGATTTTTCTTCATATACTTCTTCAAGATGGAATTTCCTTGATATTTTGAGTTCTGCATCTTGATCAAAGGTTACATCTCTGTTGATCTCAATATGATGGTAACCTAGTATGTAAATTTTGAAGGCCTTAAAGACCTCACAGTATCCAAAAAATATTCCCTTCTTTCCTGAAGGATCCAACTTAGTTCTCTTTTCTTTTGAAATCTATACAAATACTGGACAACCAAATATTTTGAGATGGATTACTTCTGGATTATTTCTGGTGAACATTTATTCGAGAGTTTTCAATCCAAGTGCACTATGGGATAATCCATTTTGGACATATAATTTTGTTCTTGCTTCTTCATCCCATAAGTGCATTGGAAGATATGGATCTTGAATCATAATCTTTACTTCTTCCATAATCATTCTATTATTTATTTTTTCTACACCATTTTGTTTAGGATTATAGGGAGTAGTGAGCTCCCTCTTAATTCCAACATCTCTGCAAAAAATTCCAAATTCATTTGAGGTGTACTCTCCTCCATTGTCTGACCCAAGTATCTTGATTTTCCTTTCGAAGAGGTTTTCTACCAAAGCTTTGAATTCCTTGACCCTTCCAAGTACTTTATCTTTTGACTTCAAGAAATAAACCCAAGTATTACAAGAGTAATCATCAACAAAGGATACATAGTATACATACCCACTTAGAGAGGTTGATGGAATTGGACTGCATACATATGAGTGGATAAACTCCAAGTTTCCTTTTGCTTTATTGTCACTCTTTGGAAAAAGATTCTTTATGTTCTTTCCTTGTGCACATCCCTTGCATACACCTTCATGATCAACCTTTAATTCTGGTAAACCTGTAACTACCTTGCTTACATATGGTAAGGCTTTGTAGTTGATGTGAGCTATTCTTCTATGCCAAAGTTCACAAGGAATTTCAGTAGAGTGATTCAAGGCTACATATGAGTGACCTTTTAACTTGTACAAACCACCTTATTTTGTTCCAATAACAACTGCATCTTCTATATTTTTTCCTTTAGGCCACATAATAACTTCACCATATATGAATGCAACTATGAAACCTTTCTTATCTAGAAATGAAATAGAAAATAAGTTATTTGTCAAGCCTACTACATAGAGTACATCCTTCATTCTCATCGAAGTTCCTGAATCAAGTTTGTAGGTGGATTATACCATTCCTTTGATAGGGTACTAATAATCATCTCCAAATGAAAATTTATGGGGGAGGTCCTTTTCTGTAAGTCTAGAGAGAATGTCTTTCTGACCTGTCATGTTCTTAGAGTCACCGCTATCTATGAGCCAAGTATCCTTTCTAGGTTTCACAGATCCTCTAACTATTCCTTGAATTGAGAAACCCTAGAGAAATAGTCTTGAACCATTTCTCCTTTCTGCATATTTGTATTCTTTAGTTGGGTTCTCAAGTTCATCTTCCAGATGATGTTCTTTCCTTCATACATTTTGTTTAGGCCATCAAACATATATTTTGGAGTATTCTTATAAGACACTTGAGGGATCGAGTGGTATTTAATGGAATTTGAAATTATTCTTTTAACCCTAATCATATCCTTCTTGTATTTCTCTTTGGATTCATCGTCTTTGGGTTCCATTGCATTTTATTTTATGAATTTTGCAAGGTAATTCTCTTCAAGAATGAGTCCAATTTTATACTTCTAGGCACAAAAATTTTCCACACCTTCTAACTTGTCAACAAGATTGGTGCTTGCAGACATCTTGACCTAGAGCTAGGAAAATGACCAAAAAATGAAAATGCTTAGAAAATGAATCTCAACTTACGAAGAGATGCGCTGGGCTGAGGTGAGTTTACTAGAGATGTCTATTTAAGAAAATTCCAAGTTTTACCCTTTGAAACTTGACCTGCACAATTATGGACTAGTACTTCTGGTACTGGTTCTGGTTTCCTGGTACCAATCAAAACTAGGGTTTGACTTTCCGGAGAATCTAGCAACTGAAAAAGTTTTCTCAAGTTGCCAAAAGATGTGCTAGGGCCAGTCACACTTTCCAATATAGTTTTTGGTCAAAAATTCCTCTTCATTAAAATCCCTAGTTTTCTTGTATGACAACTGTGATGTTTTTAGATACCCAGTGGAAGATGCTCTATTCAGTTGATCTTTGAAACCATGTTAATTTTAATGTTGTTATTAGGTTATTTCCAAATTACATAAGCATTCAATGCATTTCCAAAACAACAACATAAAGCAGATCATTGAAAGAAACACAATCACAAGGCACACAACATTTTATCATAGGAAACCCTCATGGGGGAGGAAACCCAACAAAAAATTCTTCAATAATAGATTTCCAATACAATTCCAAGACTAAGACCAAAACACCAAGAATAAACTAATATTAAGCATCGCCTCTCTTCTCCTTCCTCCTGCAATTGCAACTTCCTTCAAGATAAGTGCACTAGATGAGTGAGTGTGAGAGTGAACAAGTGAGGCACCATCCTCACATATAAATACTAGTTGAGGAGGTGCTAGGGTTATGTCTCTTCACATGGTAGGGCCAAATTCTTCTAGAAGTGGTTAAAACCACTTTATAAACACTAGGGGTCGACTTTACAAATACCACCATATAAATATGGTTTGACCAATCCAAGAAAGGGGATTTTATCTTATACAAGACCCAACATGATCCAAGTGGATATCGGTGGCCATCCACCTTTTCCGACTGGCTCAAAACAATTTTTTGGCAATTTTGGCAATTTACTATTTTTAGTAGGTTTTAACTTTCGGGGCCATTTTGAGGGCCTAAATGAAGGTTTTTTGAGATCTAGGTTCTAAATGATATCCAAAGGCATATTTAAGCCCCCAAAATGAATCTCCTCGACTATACCTTTCCAACGAGCTATCATACGCCTAAAACGAAGATCGTATGCAAAAGTTACGACCCCGGGAAGTTGATGTACTAACTTACCCAAACGAGGCCTACATGAATTTTGGAACTTCATCTCCTAGGGTTAGGTTTTTGGATGTCTAGGGTTTTTTGCATTCCTGTTTATTGTAAAAAGGCCTTCAGAGTCTCATTATAATCATCTTCTTGCAAATGCAAGTAGTCGTCACATCTCTTCTCAGAGATAAGCTGCCACCATTCTAGCGAGTCTTTCACTCTGTATTTTTACAGTCTCTATACATTTATTTCATTAATAGAAATCATGTATTACTGTATATCTATGTTTATGGTTGCATCTATGATACATTTCTATTATATTATTGAATATTTGTGATATCTCTGTGCATTTCTTTATTATATCTCCGATCTCATTTCGTACCGAAAATAATTTGGATCACGACATGATCAATCCGCAAAAGGGGATTTGATCTATAAGATAATAACTCAAATATAATTAGAATATACTTCAAAGTTACAATGATTCAAAATCTTTTCTCTCTCCATGGAAGGTTTCTTGGGAGTGCGAGAGAAATTTTCCTCAAGAGAAACAAGTTCGAGAACCATCTCTCTATACCCTGACCTCGTCGGGGACATGCACTAAAAAATGACAAGGAGAAGATCGCTCTAATACAACTGATCCAGATTTATGAGTGGAACTAAATGAAAACATGGATCTATAATATTAACATAGATAAATAGTGAATAATAACAGAGACACAATAAAACTTGACTTCTATTAAATAAGAAATATGCTGAAACTATAAAATGAAGACTAAAACAAGCTTGCTAGAATGGTGGAAACTTATCTTTGAGAAGAGATGTGAAAGTTATGCTCATTAGCAAGAAGATGAGTAAAATGAGGCTCCCAAGGCCTTTTACATCCAACATGAATGAAAAAACCCTAGACATCCAAAATCCTAACCCTAGGAGATGAAGCGGCAAAAGTCGTGTGGGCCTTGTTGGGGTAAGTTGGTACATCAACTTTTTGGGGTCGTTTCGGGGTTGTAAATTTTGCATACGATCTCTGTTTTAGGTGCATGATAGCCCATTGGAAATTTTTGTGTGAGGAATACACATAATGTTGTCAGAACCTAACACAATTAATAGTGTGACTGTGGCGGGACCAAAAAACGTTGTTTAGGGCCTCAAAACGGTCCTAGAATCTTAGGACCCGAAAAGCTAGAAAAAAAAACTTCCAAGATGAAAATTGAAACTGCCAAGATGAAATATGTATGTGAGCTAGTTGGAAGAGGTGGGTGGCCATTGATATCCACCTGGATTAATGCGTAAAAACTCAACTTCGCGAGCTCATATCTTGAGATACAGTAGTTGGGTTTGGGAAAAATTTATATCGTTGGAAAACTCAGATGATGAATATCACATCTGAAGTGATTTCCATGGCTTAAATGCTGACTATCATTTCTATAAAATTAAAACACATTCCTCCTATTTCAAAGGGAAATTAATTTAATTTTCAAAATAAAATTTTATTTAAAAACTTTTATTAAAAAGTGAATGGGGCCCATTTTAAAGATACGAATGATAATGGTGTGAAATCATTAAAAAACACTTAATGATGCATTAATTAAAGAGAATAATTCAAGAAGAAAAGTGTACGGGAAATTAAAGAAAGGAAAAACCCTAACTACTCAAGTAGTTAGATGATCTAAATTTTAAAGAGAAGAAGTGCTTCATCAATGGTTCCATAATCAGAATTATCAGAGAGGCAGGGGTAGGAGATCAAAAGAAGAATAATATATAGCCATGAATATAGAACCAAACTTCTGATCAACGAAACAAGATCTCCATCTTCTCCACTCTTTCTATTCTTTTACACCATTTCTCATATTTTTATGCTTGAAGCTTTGAATTGGGCACAAGGATGAGTTCTTGAGCGTTCTTCTTGTATTCTTCAAAAGACTTTTCTTATATGATCATGGAGTAGTTACAGCCATATACATGGCTGTCATATATTTTATAATGAAGAAAAATTTTCATGAATAAAACTCCAAAAAGAATTACTTTGGGGTTGATTTTGATTGTATCTTGCAACTTTGAGTCTTAAGTATGATATATTTGAGATTGATCTATCAAATTCTCTTTTTGATATTAATAGTAATACTCTTTTAAAATTATTTGAGATGATCAAATTATTCTCTCCTTTTCTTGTGAAGAATATATGGATGCATTTATATGTGATTAAGAAGATTGTGTATGTGACGTTGATCACGAAGAAATTATGATGTTGAAGCCCTCCTTCAATCTTTTTTATTGTAAAAAGACAATTTGCTACACATAAATATCAAATCAGGTTATTGAAGAACCATTTTATTGAATAAATAAAAGCAATAAATATCCAAGGTTTGTTGCTTTAGCATTATCCTAATCTAAAATATTCAAGGTATATATTTTATTCAAAGAGGAGTACCACCTGTAATGTTCCTGACTTGGCTAGTCTAGGAAACACTGCTAATGTGTGTGTAGGATCAAAGGTTTACAGCATATAAATGATAATACAAATAATAAACGCAACAAAGGAATGAAAAGTTAGTATTATGATATCTCTGTGGATTACAAAATGGTCGAATGTAGCTGAATAAACTGACAATACTCGACTAGATCAACAGACAAAGGATCTTAGCTAGAATAGAAATAAGCAATTGCGGCTGAATAAAATAACAACACTCAGCTAGATAAAAGGACAAAAGGATCTTAGCCGGAATACAAATAAGAAACTAAAAGATAATACCCGAAATATGGGAGCATTGCAGATTCAATGAAGAATGATGGAATACTTGGATGATCTTCCCGGTGACTAGGGTGTGTCTTTCAACACCAAAATCAACCAACTGGTGTCTTCCTCCTGGAATACACTGAACTATCTCTCCTGAGATGTGCCTCTTCTCCTCAATGACAAGTCATAATCTGCATAATGCTAAATTAGGTCGCTGACCCTTCCTTTATAGCTTTCCAAAACCCTAAATCATGCTGAAACCCTAATTCACTATTGACTTCCAAAACCCTAAATCACTCTTGAAACCCTAATTCACTGTTGACTTCTATTTTTAGCTCATAATGACTTAAAAGATCTTTTAACCCTTTTTAGCTCAATGTCACTTTTCGAATATAACACCTATGATTGGAGTGACCTCTAGTAACCCTGTTTACCCCTCTTTGGCCCTGGCTATAGTCTAACGGGGCGGTTTAGACCATTAAGCCTCCTCTCTGGAGCTCCTATTTGGAAATGGACATTACAGTCCTCCCTTCCCGAAATTGCTTGTCCTCAAGTAATACCAATCCAGGGTGCTGCATAGGGATGATTTTAGGGGCTAAATTTCGTTCACGGGCTAATTTTGCATGGTTTTTCCAAAAAAGAGATTCTCTGTTTTAAAATTGATTCGCCCAAATTCTATAGGATAAAATTATTTTTCCTTAAAAATTGCCAAAATTTTATACAAACTATATAAAATCCTTAGAAATTTGAATATTTTTACAAAAATATCGCCAAACATTTA
>JZKD02S1983295.1:51431-62295 GCA_000966675.3 Picea glauca
CTTACTTGATTATTTTAGTGAATATAATGTTTACTCCTTTTGTAAAATATGGCAATTTTCTGCATGTTTTAATTTGTTTCTCAAAGAAGCCTGGAAATCCTAAGAAATATTTGAATTTTCATATATACAAAGCGAAAAAAGAATGAAATATATTAATTAATGTTATATCCCTCTAATACATATGAAAATTTAATGATATTGTCTAATAATATGTATGTTTCAGAACACAACTACTAGGATTTACTTATATTTGAGACATTTTATTTTTTATAGATCCTGTCAAATATATGATTTAAAATAACTAGGTGTTTCTTTGCTACCCATGAGTGTCTATAATCTTGATGGAGACACCCAAATACCACATACCATGCTCCGCTTCCATCAAGTGTCCATAGCCGAGCCGGCGAGAATATTTTCATTCCCTTATTTTGAAAACAATATTATTTTCCTTTCTTTTCTTATATGTTTTTTCTAGTATGCTTTTGCATATAATGGAATCTTGAAATATCCATAAGGATGATATCTATTTATAATTATAAATCATTTATACTTAGTTAAATGTCGTAACTTCTTAATGTTTTAGTCCTTGAAGTTAGATTTTTTTTATTGATATAGACCTATCACAACATCTCACTACTATTAACTTATAATCCTCAAAAAATCCTAGCATGAAACACTAAGGAATTAATTTGAGTATGGATAAAGAAAGAAACTGAGTGAATAAAAACTAATACGCAAATTATTTAATCCTTCTAAACAAAAATATATTCCGAAATCCAAAAAATCAAAGTAGAGTATATAAAGAAATGGATTCTAAACAAGAGAACTATATTAGAACCACATTATACTTCACAACTCCTATTTCCAATTCAAGCCCCCTTTTTTGTTTATATAGATAACTAATTGAAGGAATACATACAATGTACATAAATGTTTTAATGAGTGTGTAGAGGACCAATGGATCTGTTGGAATCAATTCAAGCATTGACAAGGGCATAGTGTGAAAGAGTACACCACTGNACACAGTGATGATGATACTTACTTGATTATTTTAATGAATATAATGTTTACTCCTTTTGTAAAATATGGCAATTTTCTGCATGTTTTAATTTGTTTCTCAAAGAAGCCTGAAAATCCTAAGAAATATTTGAATTTTCATATATACAAAGCGAAAAAAGAATGAAATATATTAATTAATGTTATATCCCTCTAATACATATGAAAATTTAATGATACTGTCTAATAATATGTATGTTTCAGAACACAACTACTAGGATTTACTTATATTTGAGACATTTTATTTTTTATAGATCCTGTCAAATATATGATTTAAAATAATTAGGTGTTTCTTTGCTACCCATGAGTGTTTATAATTCTGATGGACACCCAAATACCACATACCATGCTCCGCTTCCATCAAGTGTCCATAGTCGAGCCGGTGAGAATATTTTCATTCCCTTATTTTGAAAACAATATTCTTTTCCTTTCTTTTCTTATATGTTTTTTCTAGTATGCTTTCGCATATAATGGAATCTTGAAATATCCATAAGGATGGTATCTATTTATAATTACAAATCATTTATACTTAGTTAAATGTCGTAGCTTCTTAATGTTTTAGTCCTTGAAGTTAGATTTTTTTATTGATATAGACCTATCACAACATCTCACTACTAGTAACTTATAATCCTTCAAAAATCCTAACATGAAACACTAAGGAATTAATTTGAGTATGGATAAAGAAAGAAACTGAGTGAATAAAAACTAATATGTAAATTATTTACTTCTTCTAAACAAAAATATATTCCTAAATCCAAAAAATCCAAATAGAGTATATAAAGAAATGGAATCTAAACAAGAGAACTATATTAAAACCACATTATACTTCATAACTCCTATTTCCAATTCAAGCTCCCTTTTTTGTTTATATAGATAACTAATTGAAGGAATATATACAATGTACATAAATGTTTTAATGAGTGTGTAGAGGACCAATGAATCTGTTGGAATTACTTCAAGCATTGACAAGGGCATAGTGTGAAAGAGTACACCACCGAGTTCAGGAAAATGGTGATTATGTTGGGTATATCTCCCAAGAATCAAGATGTTGTTCTTTGAATGGGTTTAGGTGTACTTTGGAATACCAAGTAACATCATCTTAGATAGGGATACTNAATCAAATGAGGAATTAATTGCAACAAGAGCATGATGATTACCTTTCTTAGGAGCATGATCTTCTTCCTTCTGCTTCTTGACTCCCTCTGGAATGAAGTTTCCAAGGTTGATCTGCTGAAGTGCATGTGCCATAAGATCGATCTGCTTCTTCATGCATGTGGATTCTTCATTATTCGGTTTATTGCAGTAAGTGCACTGGTTTCCCTTCTTATTCTTCTTGGAATCTGAATAGTCTTTGGAACCTGAAGAATCATTAAAGGATTTGGAATATCCCTCCTTCCTATTCTATTTGAATGACCCTTTTTCATCCTGCATGGTGAGTGCATGTGCTCTGAGATCTTTCATGAGGCCCATATGTATGAGTTTTGTCTTCTCTTGTGTAAGAGACTCAATGAACTGAGCCAACATAGGCATTTTCCAATTTGTTCCAAAAAGACATCTGCCAGAATGGAAATTGGAGACATATACAGTTTATTCTAGTCCTAGCTTGGCCAAGATTGTTAGAATAAGTTGTTTCTCTTGTGTAGACTTATCAATACCACATTCACCCAATCTTAATAGCAAAGATTTAAATTTAGTAAAAATATCTTGTATATTATCAAAACTTTTAGGGTCTAAGGTATTCAACTCTACCTCAAGCATATGACCTCACATCTCATCCTGCTTTCCAAAGAGTCCTTCCAAGGTGGTCCAGATCTCATTTGGAGTCTTGCATGCGGTAACATGAAACCACAAATCAATGGAGATTAACTCAAGAAGTAGTCCTCTAGCCTCATCCTTACGGTTCCCCATCTCATCTTCTCAATCACTAATGTAGGTTATGTTTCTATCGCCATCGTCAAATTATACAATCCTTTCCTTCTGAGTTGGAATTCTGCCTTGGGCTTCCAATCAAAATAATTGTATGGTGTGAGGATTACCACCAANATAGCAAAGATTTAAATTTAGTAAAAATATCTTGTATATTATCAAAACTTTTAGGGTCTAAGGTATTCAACTCTACCTCAAGCATATGACCTCGCATCTCATCCTGCTTTCCAAACAGTCCTTCCAAGATGGTCTAGATCTCGTTTGGAGTCTTTCATGTGGCAAAATGAAACCACAAATCAGTGGAGATTAACTCAAGAAGTAGTCATGTGGCCTCATCCTTACGGTTCACCCATCTCATCTTCTCAATTGTTGATGTAGGTTATGTTTCTGTCACCATCGTCAAATTATACAATCCTTTCCTTTTGAGTTGGAATTTTGCCTTGGGCTTCCAATCAAAATAATTGTATGTTGTGAGGATTACCACCAAGTTTGGATGTATAATAGTTGTCATATCCATCTCTCCCACTGATTCCAAGAACCCCTAAAAATTTACTCTCAATCTGCAAGTGAAAAATTAAGAAATTAAGAATTCATATGAGTTTCAAGAGATGATCTTGCGACATACTTTTTGAGCAAACGGTGAGGAATCTCTCCAAACGGTTTAAAACCCACTTCCAAAATGGGCCGATTTACTTTCTATGTGGACTGTTTCCTCCAAAACATAATATTTTGGGAGCAATGAATGTGGAAAGGTACGACCATGGATTCGTATTAGTTTCAGGAGGCTATCTTGCGGCTCACTTTCTGAGCAAATGGTAAAGAATCTAGCCAAACGGTTGGAAACCCACTTCCAAAATGGGTTGATTTACTTTCAACATGAGGCGTTTCCAAAAAACCATAATATTTTGGGAGGAATAATTGCTGAAAGTTATGACCACGAATTTAGCTCGCCGAAACCCCGATTTTCCTTATTATTTGGCTTGTCTGGCTTGCTCCAAGCAACATAGATCTGATACCATGTCAATGTTTCATGGAAACATGCACAAGAGATCTAACTAAAGCAAGTACAAACAAAGCTTATCAAGAAAAGAAGAGAGATTCAATATGGAAGAATGAGAAAATATATTCACACTACTCCAATGAGTTGATGATTGATACATAGATCATGAACAATATGATACAATGAATGAGTGGAACACACTCATATATAGGGAAAAACATTCCATAATTAAGAAAATCAATCAAGAAATTAACTTTCCTTAGGAATTCATGCTTGCATAATAGTGATGGTAAAAATAGAAAGTCTAAAAATAGAACTAGTTAGTTAACTCCCAATGAACTAGTGTTACTCCCATTGAACTAGTGTATCTAAAATAGAAATTTCTCCAACAACATATACAACATTGAAAAAATGCATTGTGTCAGGTCCTTAAAAAGAGCATATAATGAAGATATAATAGACTCAAAACTAANGAAAAATGGTACTCCAGGGAGAAGGTAGAGGGAAAAACTCCTCAACTCATTCAATGAAATATTTTGGGGGCTAAAGGCCTCCCTAATGTTGATGTTTTGGTAGCCATGGGAGGTATTCCCTCCTGGAAAAATTTTCTTAGAGAAGAAGAAGATTCCAAGAAGTCAAAGGAAGACCATTGAACAATTGAAGAACACCTCAGAAAAGAATAAAGTGAAATAGAAGACCACATAAGAGAAGTCGGCCCACAGGAAATAATCAAAGTAGAAATATAATTTTCAGGAAGAGAAGTCAGACCACAGGAAATAATTAAAGTGGTAATAATAAAGTAAATGTGAAGACCCAGAATAAGAAATAATTAGAGAAATGTAAAAATGTGAAATGAGGTAGCCCTGTAAAACGACTAGTTGTAGGAAGTATTCCTCATTTCACATTTTCCTAATTATCAGTTTATGTTATTGTTGATGTTTTGGTAGCTACAGGAGGTATTTAATATAGAAATAATAAAGTAAATGTGAAGACCCATAATAAGAAGTCAGCCCCATAAAGGCTCCCATATTAGTATAAATACAGGGTTGGATCATTTCATTTGCAATGACACACAATTCTCCTTCTATAGTGCGCACTAGGCAGTTGCAACAATTTCATTATTTATGGTTTCTAATTCTCTTGGGGAGTGCACCCTACTTGGGGAAGGATATTCTTGGTGTTTCTTGGTGGTTTCTCTTGTGCACTATCTCTTGAAGATTTTCGCTAAGGTTGTGTGGTGTTTCCCAGTTGCTTCGTGCTAGTTGCAGTTGCTAGTTGTGTCAGTTATGTGGTGTGATATATTGCTCTAGTAATGTGCCTATCTTGTGCCAGTTCGGTGGTGCTACTCAGTTGTCTACCCTCGCTAGGGTTTGACAAGAAGAAGGGATAATCATTTTTTATCAAGTTTTCTTCATTGTTGGTTTTCTCTTGTGAATAGAGTTTTTTCATGGTTGTATTGGAATATTCTCTCTAAGAAAAGTTGGTTGGGTTTTTCCCCNGAGAAGGTGGGTGATAATTCCTACATACTCAATCTACCCCCATATATTCACATTTACTCAATAGTGAATGTGGAAAATTTGAAACTCTATGAGCCTTCCATGTTGGAACAAAAAACTGGGGAGCCGGTCTTACCTACCATAGAGGACTTAGCCCCAGAAGCTCGGGTAGATTTGGCAGAAGATATAGTTTTGTAGAAGAAGTGTAGAAATACTAGACAAGGTCAACATGACCTCTAATAGATAGGGTTGAAAGGAAAACTTCCAAGCAAGGAAAAATGGTACTCCAGGGAGAAGGTAGAGGAAAAAACTTCTCAACTCATTCAATGAAATATTTTGGGGGCTAAAGGCCTCCCTAATGTTGATGTTTTGGTAGCCGTGGGAGGTATTCCCTCCTGGAAAAAATTTCTTAGAGAAGAAGAAGATTCCAAGAAGTCAAAGGAAGACCATTGAAAAATTGAAGAACACCTCAGAAAAGAATAAAGTGAAATAGAAGACCACATAAGAGAAGTCGGCCCACAGGAAATAATCAAAGTAGAAATATAATTTCTAGGAAGAGAAGTCAGACCACAGGAAATAATTAAAGTGGAAATAATAAAGTAAATGTGAAGACCCAGAATAAGAAATAATTAGAGAAATGTAAAAATGTGAAATGAGGTAGCCCTGTAAAACGACTAGTTGCAGGAGGTATTCCTCATTTCACATTTTCCTAATTATCAGTTTATGTTATTCTTGATGTTTTGGTAGCTACAGGAGGTATTTAATATAGAAATAATAAAGTAAATGTGAAGACCCATAATAAGAAGTCAGCCCCATAAAGGCTCCCATATTAGTATAAATACAGGGTTGGATCATTTCATTTGCAATGACACACAATTCTCCTTCTATAGTGCGCACTAGGCAGTTGCAACAATTTCATTATTTATGGTTTCTAATTCTCTTGGGGAGTGCACCCTACTTGGGGAAGGATATTCTTGGTGTTTCTTGGTGGTTTCTCTTGTGCACTATCTCTTGAAGATTTTCGCTAAGGTTGTGTGGTGTTTCCCAGTTGCTTCGTGCTAGTTGCAGTTGCTAGTTGTGTCAGTTATGTGGTGTGATATATTGCTCTAGTAATGTGCCTATCTTGTGCCAGTTCGGTGGTGCTACTCAGTTGTCTACCCTCGCTAGGGTTTGACAAGAAGAAGGGATAATCATTTTTTATCAAGTTTTCTTCATTGTTGGTTTTCTCTTGTGAATAGAGTTTTTTCATGGTTGTATTGGAATATTCTCTCTAAGAAAAGTTGGTTGGGTTTTTCCCCNTCCAAGCAAGGAAAAATGGTACTCCAGGGAGAAGGTAGAGGAAAAAACTCCTCAACTCATTCAATGAAATATTTTGGGGGCTAAAGGCCTCCCTAATGTTGATGTTTTGGTATCCTTGGAAGGTATTCCCTCCTGGAAAAAATTTCTTAGAGAAGAATAAGATTCCAAGAAGTCAAAGGAAGACCATTGAACAATTGAAGAACACCTCAAAAAAGAATAAAGTGAAATAGAAGACCACATAAGAGAAGTCGACCCACAGGAAATAATCAAAGTGGAAATATAATTTCCAAGAAGAGAAGTCAGACCACAAGAAATAATTAAAGTGGAAATAATAAAGTAAATGTGAATACCCAGAATAAGAAATAATTAGAGAAATGTGAAAATGTGAAATAAGGTAGCCCTGTAAAACGACTAGTTGCGGGAGGTATTCCTCATTTCACATTTTAACATTTTCCTAATTATTAGTTTATATTATTGTTGATGTTTTGGTAGCTGCAGGAGGTATTTAATATAGAAATAATAAAGTAAATGTGAAGACCCATAATAAGAAGTCAGCCCCATAAAGGCTCCCATATTAGTATAAATACAAGGTTGGATCATTTCATTTGCAATGACACACAGTTCTCCTTCTATAGTGCGCACTAGGCAGTTGCAACAGTTTCATTATTTCTGGTTTCTTATTCTCTTGGAGAGTGCACCCTACTTGGGGAAGGATATTCTTGGTGTCTCTTGGTGGCTTCTCTTGTGCACTACCTCTTGAATATTTGCGCTAAGGTTGTGTGGTGTTTCCCAGTTGCTTCGTGCTAGTTGCAGTTGCTAGCTGTGTCAGTTATGTGGTGTGATATATTGCTCTATTAATGTGCCTATCTTGTGCCAGTTCAGTGGTGCTACTCAATTGTCTACCCTTGCTAGGGTTTGACAAGAAGAAGGGATATTTATTTTTTATCAAGGTTTCTTCATTGTTGGTTTTCTCTTGTGAATAGAGTTTTTTCATGGTTGTATTGGAATATTCTCTCTAAGAAAAGTTGGTTGGGTTTTTCCCCGAGTTTAGGGTTTTTCCAAGATAAATATTTGTGTCTTGTTGTCCTTRTTTATCTRTTTCCTATATATTTYATTATATGGTTATTGAATGTGAAAAAAAGATCAAAATTMTATGGTAAATATAATGTTAACAAAACTAATGAAAATCTAACATGGTATTAGAAYGGGTTTAGATCAAAATGATATGGTAGCAATCTTTAGAATTATATTACTGCTATTGTTATCAAATGTTTAGTGACACTTGARTATTGTTATTACAATGATCATCATGTAATAATGATGCACTTATTTACAAAATGAAATTRATCTATTCTAGGAGATGTTCTTGGTTGTTGACTTTGTCCTAGATAGGTTATCTTGTAAATTCCATGGAAGTTACCATGGAGACGTTGTTGTTCTTGTTTCTTGTTCTGGGCAGGTTACTATGGAGGAATGATTGGTCACAAAACTGGAAGAGTGTTGTTTTTATTTCTTGTTATTGTATTGGCTCTTGTCTCAGGCAGGTCACAGGTGATAGTTATGAGAAGGTGATAGCTATGAGAAGGAGATACTGTGAAAATTGTTCCCATTCTTTTTTTTTATTATTGTTCTTATCATAAGAATATTGTTTTTTTCTGTTATTTTCCCTTGTTGTTTCTTTTGTTCTGGGTAGGTCACAAGTGATAGCTCTGAGAGGGAGCTATAATGATAGTTGCAAGAAGAAATAGATTAGATGGGCTCTAGTTTGAGACATGGAACAGACTATCCAGGCAAGAAGTTGTATACATGAGAGTGTACATACATGTACCAAAAAAAAAGAGGACGAAGTTAGAACCATCTAGAAAGAAGGGTACTTTTGCAAGATATAGAGTATCACATATGGAGATTGATTGTAAGGAGAACAAAGCTCCAAAGATGACCATGCAGATACCTCTATTTTAGTTGATCAATCTTCATATCATCAGGAAGAATTAGTAGAGCCAGAAGGGCCTACCTAGAATCATTGCAGTGACCAGGAAGAGACCAACATGGATCTGTGATACTTTGAATATATATGGAATTGATGAGCCATATCATGAGGAGGAGAAAATGGATCCACCAGTGGTGAGGAAGGTGGAACCACCAAGTACCATTTCAGAAGGAGACAAATTTTAGAGGGATTCATCCCTCAGGATCAAGTAGGAAGGAGCAGCCTCCCAGTATAATCCATAGGAGATCAGAATTCAGAGGAGGTCAGCAGATGCAAAGGGAGCATATGGCTCAAGAGATTATATAGACTCATAGGGATTCAAGCTTCAGAGGGAGCATGTGGGCTCAGAGTGACCTTGATCTCAGAGAGATTCAGTTTACTCAAAGGAAGACCATATCATTCAGAGGAAGTTCCCCCTCAGATTCAGGTGGGAGAGAGAGACACATCTTCCAGGATAGAAAGACAGGTTCCATGATTTGAGGAGGCTAAATCAAAGCTTCAAATAATTTTAGGATATATGAGACCTCCTGGGATGATTCCCTTGTTTCATTATACTTTGCTACAGTGAGATAGGAGGCATCCAGTTAGAAGGATTGGGATATGTATTTTTTCCTCGGTTCTAGAGAGAGCAAGAGACCACACAAGCTTTTCAGCGATGTGTCATTGATGAGGAAGATCATCGATTTAGAACCTTCCACTTGTGAAGAAGTTGCAAAGAAGAAAGTATGGAATGATGTTATGATGATGTGTGGAAAGTGGTTCTGGAGGGAAGTCTGTGGTGACTTCCAAGTGGATCTACAAGATCATGTATGTTGCATATGGAAACATAGAGAAGTACAAAGAGAGATTTGTGGCTAGAATCTTCTCCCAGAAAGGAGAATATTATGATAAGACATTGCTCCAATATCAAGAAGAAGTGTACATATAGCAGCAATAATATACATGAGAAGGAGTCTCATGTCTACAAATTGAAGAAAGTTTTGTATAGGCCTAAGCAGGCACCCAAGGCATGTTATTCCAAATAAGATTGTTATTTGATTAGCTCGAGGATGGTTTCCCATTGATATTGCATGACCTGTTTCTTATAGGAGATGACAATATCATAGATGGGTGCAAGAGGGAAATCACTTCAGATTTTAAAATGAAGGATCTGGATTTGATGGGACTAGAGGTGTGGCAGAGGCCAGATGATATTTTCCTTAGCCAAGAAAAATATATAGTTGAGATCTTGCAGATATTCGGGATGATGGAATGCAAGTCCATGGAAACACCTATGGTCATGAATATAAATTTCTTGAGTGATTCATCTTCATATTTGGTTGATCCCATGATGTATAGACAATTGATCAGATCCTTGATGTACCTAGTTAACACCAGGCCAGGCATATGCTTTGTAGTGAACACCTTGAGTCAGTACATGGTTGATCCTGGACATCTATACTGAATAGAAACAAAGAATGTGTTGAGGTAATTGCATGGTATGGTTGGATACAGACTTAGATATATCTTGGATGGATAAGTGAAGATTTCGAGTTATATAGACTCTGACTAGACGGGGAGTGTTGTGGATAGGAAAAGTACATCAAGATGTTGCTTTAGTTTGGGATCATGTATGATATCATGGTTGAGAAGAAAAAAGATTTCAATGGTGATCAGTACTGTAGAGGTAGAGTATATTTTATCCAGTGTTTCAATTCGTGAAGCAGTGTGGCTTCGAAATTTGCTTGCAGGGTTATTTGATCTAGAGTTGGGACCAACTTTGATACATTGTTATAATCAAATTTGCGTAAATATTTCAGAGAATCATGTATTTCATGACAAGTCAAAGAATATAGAGATAAAATACCATTACATCCGATATATGGTGTAGAGAGGAGTCGTGGTGCTCCGATACATATCCAAATATGAGAAGATAATGAAAATTATCACCAAGCCTCTGTCTAGAGTGAAGTATGAGTACTTCAAAGACAAGCTTAGCATGCTGCATAATTTCCACCCTCATTGAGAGGCAGGTGTGATGTTTCTCCTCCATCAGGCTTCCCCTTTGGCCAAGGGTTTCCCAGATCATTCATGTGAGGTGACTAATGGATTATTGTA
>JZKD02S1983317.1:8397-30136 GCA_000966675.3 Picea glauca
AAAAGTTACGACCTCGGGAAGTTGATGCACCAACTTACCCAAACGGGGCCCACATGACTTTTGGCGCTTCATCTCCTAGGGTTAGGTTTTTGGATGTCTAGGACTTTTTTCATTCTCGTTTATTGTAAAAGGGCCTTGAGAGCCTCATTGTAACTATCTTCTTGCGAATACGAGTAGCCGTCACATCTCTTCTCAGAGATAAGCTGCCACCATTCTAGCAAGTCTTTCACTCTGTATTTTTACGGTCTCTGTACATTTCTCTGATTAATAGAAATCATGTATTACTATATATCTATGTTTATGGTTGCATCTCTGATATATTTCTATTATATTATTGAATATATGCAATATCTCTGTGCATTTCTTTATTATATCTCCGCTCTCATTTCGTGCCGAAAATAATCCGGATTAGTGAGCTTATGCTTGTTACCTGAATTGTGTTCGCTTGATCACAAGCCATGTCAAGGCTGGAATCACCATTTTTAAACACCATTGTTTTCTTGCAATGTACATGATGTAGATGTTGGTATCTTTTGTGACTAGAAATATGTTCCTTATGTTCACTAGGAAATGTGGCATTGCATTTGTTTTTTGCACGTATGAATTTTTTCAAGTTGTAATAAGAGAGTTTACGCTTTTTACTCGGGCTTCTTGCTACTTGATAAGCGAGGTCAAATTCATCACCATTATTTTTCAATATCATTTTTTTATTACAATGTACATGACGTGTATGATGGTGTTCGTCTAGTACATGTCTAGGAAGCATCATGCCATCATTTTTACTTTCTACATTTGGAATTTTTGCAACCATGTGACAATTGATCATATGCCTCCTATTTAGACTTATTACGGGCTGGTCAAAATGAACAATTCATTTGTGACTACACTTTCCTCACATCAATGGTTCATAGTGGATGTATAATGTATATTATTCAAATGATATCGCATCAAATGTTTTATCACAATTTGAATCAATGGAATAGAAGTTACAATGTTATTTGTAAGACATGACCATAATTGGATATTTAATTTGAATGTGATTGATATCCACTGCAAAAAAAATGTCCCACCCTCTATCTTTCCTTTTTCATATGGCATTGCCATATTATGAGATACCATTTCCAATCCCCAACCATTGTCGTAATTTGTATGAGAACGTTCATTAGGTGTTGTTGCAAGCAGTGAAATACTTTCTAATCTCAAAACATTGCACAATATAAAGTCTCAAAGACTTTACATCAAACTTTGTTGCTACCAAATAACAAATTTCACTAAAAGGACTATCCTCGCAATTAGATGTACTAGTTGTTGATTTGTTTAATCCATGAGAATGCATATCATGCATAGTACGTTTCAAATGGTATTGAAGGTATTTGCACATGAGGGACAAGTAAATGTTGGATCCTCCAAAATTGTATATGGATAATTTTTTGTAAAGTAATGGTTTGTAATCACCACTAAGAGGATTAGCATCATGGAACATAATGCAATAAGGATCTCTATTTGCATTTCTATTGAATGTCAAATATATTTTTTCCATTGTTAGTGACCAAATTCCAATTGATATATTTAGCCACTTGGCTAGCTGTAATGACCCCAATCGTTACAACAACAAGAGAAGAAGATTTTTTTTTTTTTTTAGGAAGTAAGGCAATGATGAAAAAAATTTGAACCACACAACCTGACGACGAACACATGCACGCAGATCAGGCAACAAACAACTACGACTCCACGCACTAGCACAAGAGAAACTGGGTGAAATATGCGTAAATCAACAGATAGAAACGACTACCCACCCAACACAACATGACAACGCCTACAAGATAAAGGACATCATCCACAATCCAAACACAATGGTATCGATGACCAGTCACTAGAACCCCTATGGTATGCAAAACCCAACACAATAAGGTGTTACAACCCAAGTGCCAACAACGAACTTACAACGATCATCACACTCACAATGGGAAGCACAAACTCCGGCCAATTTATCATTCACCTCTATCCAATAGGGCGCACCATGATCCCCTCATCAGGGATCATTCCGTCCCCAAGAAATAGGCGTGACAATAACCCTGGCACAATGTAACCTATCCAGACCAAAACCCACAAAAAAATTCAACGCATTGGGAGACCAAATTAACTATCAACACAAGACGACTAATCATAGGCACCTAACCGACTAGTCAACAAGACGGAAGGGAAACGGACGACTAAAACATTCATACAACACTTTAAATTCCTTGCGCAACCATTTCTATTGCAACATACAATATTCGGTGCACCTTAAAGTAATTATTATCAACAATAGGCTCCTTGTAACTACTTTCCAATGCCAATATCAGATAAGTGTTTTCCTAAGGAGGAATTTGTTGTCCTTTTTCCTGAACCAAAATAAAATTGTCGTCTATTAATTATGCCTTTGTTTAATTACTTATTTTCTAACTGTAAACATTATCAATAATGTATTTTAGATAATAAAATGATGAAACATTGCACATTTGGTAAATTCAAATTTAAATGGTTGAAATTCAGAACTAAATACCCCAATCCTTTTATTAGTTATTACCATGTTATTAAATATTAATTAATAGTTATTATAAGTATGTATTACTTTGCTACCGAATAAATATTTATAACCCATCAATTGTATCCTCTTTAATTAAAAACAATTATATTAAAATATTACCCATAAAATGTTCATGATTTTACTTTTACTTTTAAGGTTCTTGATTCTCCATAAATTTTGATCTAGGTTATTTTTCTTCACAAGTCATGTTGTTCAATCATGATATATATATAGGTTGTTACTACTTGTTCAAATGTCAATGAGTATTATAATCATCCAAGTTTAAAGGAACTATTAGTAATGATGTCATTTTCCCATAACCATATTACTGTCCAATACGATGACGTTATGTATCACACGATGTCTAATTGTACATTACTATTGATGGAAAAAAATTAAACGTTGTCTAAGCTTGCTGTGGTATACAATAAATTTCGTTGAGATATACAAGGTCAACAGCCTATCAATGTGCAAGATATATCGTTGTTGAATCATTACGGTGAAATCACAGCCATAGTCAATTACGAAACCGTCGTTATATAAAGAATTATAATTTTGTAGTTGTACAGTAATAGAAAATCACTATTTCTATTAAGGCTATCTGGCATTTTTGTTGTCCCTTAGATATGATATAGTTGTCTACGCAACACGCATAGGTAAATGTTTTCCACGCATCACGCAGAGGTAGTTGCTACAGAGGTACTTGTTGTCTAGTTCAAAGTTGTTTATCAATATATAAATAGAAGAATTGATATACGACATTGTTCTAGAAAAACAATCAATCGCAGTCACACGTTGCATGTTAAATCGTTGGCAATACATAGCCATAATTCAACTACAATATCATTGTCATTCAATTAATATGAATCATTGTCATACAAGAATATAATTTCGTTGTCGTACCAAAAAAAAAATCTCTATTGAACCATGAATATGAAATCGCCATTAAGCAATGTCTAAAAATCGTTGTCCTAAACTGACTGTTAAACTCACAGACGTAGATAATTCTGAATTCACTATCATAGAAACACGTTCATGATAATTGCAGGCTATAAAATAAAAATGCTACCATTACACATTAATATCTACATCTCCATCTATGATATTAAAAATCGACCATTACACACGAAAAAACGAAGAGGGTACTAGCTGTTCACAGTGAGGAATAAATAAAATCTGCAGAGGTAATGCCAAAAAGTCATAGAGATAATATCATCGAAAACACGGTTGGAGGTAAAAACGCAGAGATCAAATTTGTGGTTGAGTAATGAGCAGGTGGAGCAGTTAATAAATGTGTAACATAGTTGTGGAAAGCACGCTGTCAAAATCACTGTGATATAACTCAGATAAAAAAATTGTGGTGAAATAAAACGTCGATATATAAGGTCAATATCGCAGTGATATAAAAACGCAGTGAAGAAAAAAAAATGCAGAAATATAAAAACTGTGCGTGAAGCCAAAATCATGGATCAAAATTTGTGCAATGTGTCAATAAAGTCATGGAGCGGAAATTGTGCCTACTGCCAAACGAATCAGGGATTGAGAACTGTGTAGAGGGCATTTACAGTCTACAGCTAACTGGGTTTATCATCGCTTCCAAGCATTTCACTATTGTGCATTATCAATCAAAATCGTTGAGTTTTAAAAATGAAATTTGCTAAATCCTCACCTTTAAAAACAATTCACTTAGTTTAACATCAAGTTCGTTGTCAATAAAAGGTAAGGAAAACTTTGTCATGAAGATTCAACTCGGTCATAAGATATAAAAGAAAATGTTTTCCAATGAAGGGTAAATTAGCAGTCAAAAAGTATAAACCAAGGGTAAGGTCGCAGGGTAAAATTTGCCATTAAAAAGTAATAATTGCAGAGGAAAATCGCAGTGGAATGTATTGAAACACGGTCCATACATAAAAGGAAACATGGTCATGAAAATCGCAGAGAACGAAGACGAACAATACATAGAGGTTCCCATTTGCAAGAAGGCACAAGACAATCACTCTACGAGGAACAACTGACGCATAGCTGAGAAGGGGTAGACATTTGGGAAAAACTATCCTTCGCTCATCATCCACACATAGAAAAGTAGGGAATTAATATATATAGGTCTATTAACACCGAAGTGATGACCGTCGATCCAACTCCTGTCCAACTGCTCATGCATGGACTAATGATCTAGGGATGAGGACAAAAGATAAAGCACAATATCTTCATAATAATAATTAAAATAGACAGAACAGTCATAGCATTCAGGGATCGGTTGCCAAAGGATTCAATTCATTGCAGCGAGCATAAAGCTATGATGAAATTAAGTTCTTGATTAAATTTTTTAAGTAAAACACTTTAATTACACAATTAAAAGTACATAAATGAAAGCGCAAGAACCATATTTATCTACCATTCAAATAAACGCAGGCATACCTTAGCCCAAGGTGACAGCTCTGAGTCGTTGTCCTGAGCGCGCTTTGTCCATCTCCTACTTTTCAATCGACGTGACTTCACTGGTACCTCCCAGCCAACGCTATGGGTACTCTTCTTCCCCTTGAGCCCCCCGAGACACAAAGGGGCCACGTAATCTAAACCAAAGAACAACTAGCAACCAAATCGCCTCGCAAGGTTGTGCTACCACTCATTACCTGAGCTGGGTATCCCAACTCCCACAAGATAAGTCATTCAAGTCAAAAATTCTGCAACGTAACGTTACGCATGAAGAAGAGATCCATACTCCTGCCCCTCCATCCTTTATATAGAGTTTCTAAGTGATTACTTTCCCAAATTCCCATTTAATTTATTTTTCATTAATTTAATTCAGAAAAAACCTCCCCCGTACACATGTCACCCATCCCCTTAGTTGCACTAGAAATTAATTTCATTAATTATTTAATTACTCCTATTTCCCTCACCCACCTAAAATCTTTCCTAAAATCGCTCCTAGGTGTCCCCATAATCCCTTACACATTTTAATGACTTACACCCTTACTAATTTCCTAGTTGAGTTCAATTTAGAAAGTTCTTAAAGGCAAGATTCCTTACTAAGTTAGTCATTCTACTTTTTCCTTATGTTTCCCTTTTTCTTTATGTTTCCCCTTTTTCCCTTAGTTTCCTAATTCTTTTAATTTTCCCTCTTTTCCCTTTTTATCTAAAACTCAAATAGCAAGTGTAGAAAAATTACCTTTTACCCCTTTTTCTTTTTAATTATTAAATTTTAATTAGCATATGTAACAAAACAATCATTTCCCTTCTTTTTTTTTTAATTTAATTCCCCAAAGTAATTTCATTTTAATAAATTAATTGAATTTCTTACCCCCTTCTCGTCACATGTTTAATGATTATTATTATTATTATTATTATTATTTTACGACAAGTATCACTTAGACCTAGATTTTATTTTCCTAGGTTGGGCGACATTTTTATTAGGGAGATTGTTTTTAAATCTTTCTTATCACATCATCATTCTAAGGCCATCTAGGTTTATTCACTTATTAGTTAACAATAAGACATGCCCTTCAAGATGCACTAGGTGTTTCAAGGGTGCCACTTGCCTCATTTCGTTTCTCTTGTGCGACGTGCCCTTCAGGATGCACTACGTGCTCCAAGGGTGCCACTCGCCTCTTTCCATTTTTCTTACGGGACGTGCCCTTCATGACGCACTATGTGCTCCAAAGGTGCCACTTGCGTATTTCCATTTTTCTTGCGCGACATGCCCTTCAGGATGCACTACATGCTCCAAGGGTGCCACTCGCCTCTTGACTGACTTGGTAGACATAAAAAAACCTCGGAAGTCAATACTCCACCAGGTGATCTTGTGGGAGACTAAGGGCCTTTAAGAAATAAGGCCCCTACCTTATTGTGCGCCCCTTAGAATCATCGTGAACAACTATCACAGTCTTCCCTCACGACATCATGGGTCTTCTCGAACTAGGTAATCGTTAACCTATAGTTCGAGCCATGGAGAGAGTGCTAGTAGGCTATGGCAGGGTTGTTGTCCACACCTGTCCCTCAACATCTATGGTTGTCGTGCATGACCCCTCTACTCCACATGTGAGTCTGGTCGGAAAGCTATTGTCAGCTTGCATCATCAACGAATCTTGTCAGAAATAAAATAATCATCATAACATCTAATCAGATATGCATATGTCATATCAACAATAATCAAACCCCAATAGTCCACTTCCTGACTCGATCCAGAGTCCAAGGGGTTTCATCGATGCCTCTGCATCCTCGAGGTCCAAAGTCTTTCACACTCAGGAGAACCCAGTCAATAGCACATGTCTATGTAAATACACAAAATAACATATAATCACATCCATAATGCCTCATAATTTTAATCAAACGACCAAGAGTATAATAATCTAGATCACTTGCAAGCAAGTGTCCTCAAAGAATAAGTTTGCTCAGTGCACGTAAGAGAGGGATGTTACATACACCCCCCTCTTGGTCTAAACTTTGTCCCAAAGTTTCACAGTATATAAGTGTAGAAATAATGTGTATCACAGTACCATCAGTCTATCTATCAAACAAAAATGGAAACTGTTGGCGCATATCATATGCGTCCTCCCAGGTCGTCGAGTGCAGACTATAGTTGTCCCACTGGAACTTGTCCTGATCTATTGTTAAACACCGTAGCTATCAAATGCGGTGATCTAGGATGCAGACCGGCTCAGTCGTGAGCACCCCCTTGTCTGATACCTGTAAGGAACTCATGTCAATAATATGTGTAGGATCACTAATATAATGTCTCAAAACAGCTACATGAAAAACATCGTGCATACGCCTCAAAGAATTAGGCAAGGCTAGTCGATAGGCCATGGGCCCCTTCCTCTCCATAGTATCGAAAGGTCCCACGAACCTAGGAGATATTTTATCTCCCTTTCCAAACTTGATCGAACTCTTATGCAGTTTTACCCGCAAGAAAACTCGATCGCCAAATTCGTAACTACGGTTGACACGACGTGCATCGACATAACTCTTCCGTCAATCTTGCACTTATTTGATCCTTTGTCTTATTGTTTGCATTTGATATTCCATTTCTTGGATTTCTTCTGGTCCCACCAGGACCCTATCCTAAAGTCAATCCCAATTCAAAGGTGTCTGACACGGTCGCCCATAAAGAAACTCGAAAGGCTCCATCTTAGTGGTGCTTTGGTAACTATTGTTATATGTTAATTCTACCAGTGGCAAGAATTATTCCCAACACTTTTGTTGGTCCATCACATACATGCGCAACATGTCTTCCAAGATTTGGTCTGTATCAGGGTGATATGCAGTACTAAATTTAAGTTGGGTTCCCAAGGCCTCTTGGAAACTAGTCCAAAATCATCTAGTAAACATCGATCCTCGATCAGATATAATCATCTTAGGCACACCACGCAACCTCACAATATCCCTGATGAAAACTCTAGCTATGTCAGGTGCCTGATACGTCATATGCATAGGAATAAAATGAGAACTCTTTGTCAGTGTCGAATACCACAAAAATCGAGTCGTTCCTTCTTGTCATTAGTGGCAAACCAACAATGAAATCCATCGAAATGAACTCCCATCTCAATTCCAGAATAACATGTGGTTGTAGTAATCCTGTTGGATGTCTATGCTCAGCCTTTACCTGCTAGCATTCTAGACATTTGGCCACATAGTTGACTATGCCTGCCTTCATTCCTTTCCATAAGAATAAGGGTTTAAGGTCCACCCTCATCTTTGTGACTCCTGGGTGAGCCATGTACACTGCTCTATGAACCTCGTTTAGGATCAAACTCCTCAACTCCTCATTTGTTGGTATGTAAATCCAATTTTTAAACCTCAATAATCCATCATCGTCAAACGTAAATCCTTCAAATCTTGGTACCATCATTGAATTTTGTCCGATAAACTCCTTGACCTCTTTGTACCAGTCATCGTCGCACTGTAAAGTTAGAATCTTTTCACGTAGATTAGTCTGAAGAGGCAACACCAAAAATATGTTAGGTCTCCAACTCAATGCATTTGCCACTCGGTTCACTACTCCTTTTATGTAATTAATCTCGAAATCGTACTCGCTAAGCAATTCTGACCAACGTCGTTGTCGCGCGTTCAGGTCGCTTTGCGTAAATATGTGTTGTAGTCCACAGTGGTCCATTTTTAGTTCAAATTTTTGTCCAATAAGGTAGTGTCTCCAAACTCTCAAGGCATAAACAATGGCTAACAATTCCAAATCGTGCGTCATGTAGTTCTCCTCATGCCTTCTCAATTTCCTCGAGATGTAAGCGATCACTCAATCGTCTTGCATCAAGACTCTGGTAAGACTTCCTTGGATATGTCAGTGCATACCAAGAAATCTGCGTCCATGTCAGGGACTTTTAGTATTGGTGTTTTTGTCAACATCTCCTTGAGCCTCTGAAATTCCTCTGTGCATTTCTTGGTCCAAACAAACTTCTTGTTCTTCTTCTGCAATTCCATGATCGGATTTGCTATCTTAAAAAATCCCTCAACGAACCGTCGATAGTATCTTGCTAAACCCATGAAGCTACACACTTCTGTAACATTTGTTAGCATAGACCATTCCATAATAGCCTTGACCTTTGTTGGATCTATGATGATACCTTCATCGAAGATGAAATTCCCTAAGTATTGAATCTTCTATTGATAAAATGAGCATTTAGATAATTTCCCATGTAATTTGTTCTCTCGCAGACACTATAATACCAAGCGCAAGTGCTAGTTATGCTCCTCCATCATCTGAGAGTAATTCAAAATATCGTCAATGAATATTTGGACGAACTTATCCAAGTACTCGCAGAACACCCTGTTCATCAAACTCATAAATACCCTTGGGGTGTTTGTCAGTCCAAACGATAAAACAATAAACTCGTAATGTTTGAACCTCATATTAAAGGTGGTCTTAGGGACATCTTCCTCCTTGATATGTAACTGGTGATACCTTGATCTCAAGTCAATCTTTGAAAACACTGTCACACCCTTCATCTGATCAAACAAATCATCAATCCTCAACAACAGATACTAATTCTTGATCTTTTTCTTGTTCAATTGATGATAGTCAATGCAGAGTCTCCACGACCCATCCTTCTTTCATATGAGAATAAAAGGTGCACCCCACAGTGACACACTTGGACATATAAGTCCCAGGTCCATCAAATCCTTCAGTTGCATTCTCAACTCCTGTGACTTCGGGGTTGACATCTAATAAGGCATTCTTGCTATCGGTTTAGTCCCCGGTTTTAGGTCTATGGTAAACTCCAATTCCCTCTCTGGTGGAATCCTAGGTAACTCCTCCAAGAAGATGTTCGCAAACTCTCTCACCACCGAAAGGCATTCTAGACCTTATGCTACTCCCTTTTTGTTTATCGCAAGGATTGCATAAAGCTTACACCCCTTGCACATGCTCTTTCGTAACTGTAAGGAAGAGATGAACCTCAGGGAAACTCCCTAGTTCTGACCTACAATCATGCATCTTTGTCCCTCATCATTGACCAAGTTCAATTGTTTCGTCTTACAGTTGATTATCGCCTCATGTGATTCCAACTAGTCCATATTGATCACGACGTCATAAGATCCTAATATCGTGACATAAAGGTTGGCCCTCATGACAAACTCTCCTAGGTTAAGGGTACAGCCCATAACCTTTCCTCCAACCTTCTGTTTGGCTCCTGAATCCATCTCTACAAAGATAAACTGATCCTGTTTGACTGCCTTTACCTTAATCCTTTTTAGTGTTACACCAGAAATGAAACTCTTGGTAGCACCTGGATCTATAAAAATACTAAGGGTCTGGTCAGCGATGGTACCTGACATCTCGAGAATAGTCAACTAGTGCTTTGCCTTGCGATTATTCACCGTTGCATGAATCTGATGAGCCTTGCCCAAATATCCCACGGTAGTGGGTCCGACTGATCCATATGCTCTATTCCTCTCCATTGGATAGTCGTGCTAGTAGTGTGGCTCACCACAAGTCCAACACCCCTTCTTCGGTCCAGTGCTCCTGGTACCTGAAGTAGAAGCTGACGGCCCACCGGCCTAGAATCTTGGTCTATTATGTTGAACAGGCCTAAACTGTTGTTGTTGAGCTCAACGTTGCTATTGATGTTGTGGTCCCTAGTAAGGAGTCTGTTGCTGAGGCGTTGGTCGCCGAGATGTAGTGAAATTTGATCCTCTTTGGAAGCCATGATACCTTGACGCCTGTCTAGCTGGTGCCTGATGTTGTTGTGCACCAAATGACACCTTCCCTGCTAGTCTCGTTGGAGTCCTTCTCTGACCTCCATTAATAAGCTCCTCCTCTTCTATGAGGGCCTTCTGGATGACATCATGCAAGGTCTGAGGCATCATAATCCTAACCTTTGCACTTATGTTGACATTAAGACCAAATAAGAACCTGTTGATCTTAAGTTTCTCGGTATTAAGGTGTAGAGCATACCGAAGAAACTCCATAAAACGAGCCTCGTACTCGGGCACCGTACAACCGCCTTGTCTCAAGGCGTTGAACTCGTTGAGTTGACGCTCAATGAATTCCTCTGATAGGTACCCGTTGGCCCTTGACCAAGTTTTGCGAGATCCTTGGTCAAAGTTTGACCTATTTTGGGACTTCGATAGCCTGTCGAAGGTGGAGCGCAAGAAAAAGTAGAGATCATAGGATCTCGACCCCTTTTGGGGATTTGGGATTATGTATCAAGTATGGGGAAGTCAGCCCATGGGTTTACCCATGTTTAGGCCTATTTTGTAAAGTATAAATAAATGTCTAGGAAATGTAAGGAAAGATATAGAGGCATATATAGACATATCTGTGTGATATTCAGCTAAATTCTAAGTATGGATTGTAGATGCTTTGTGCATACTGTGTGAGACTTGCAAAGCTGAGTGCAAGTGACTATAGAAGGTTTAGTGTTGTATCCTAGCTCGGGGAAGGAGGATCTGGTGAGGTGCGCGTAGATCTCCTGTCTTATACGGAGTAGGGTTTTGAGCTATGTGCCTGTAAGAAACTTGACTAAAGATAATAAAGAATAAGATTTGGTGGACGTAGCCCCAAGTTGGGGGTGAACCATGTACATGTTGTGTTGCTATGCTTTGTGTGATGTGTTGATGTGTTTATGTCTTTACTTACTGAGTGCTTTGATATAGATGGATAGATCTATTTATTCTTTGTGCTAATGATTTATATGGATGTCAGATCTGAACTATGTGAACTTGCTTGGTGCTTAAATTTGTTGGATCTAGTCTATATCTTTATGCTAAGTTCTTAGATACGTTAGATCTGAATGAATGTTGTGATGTTATGTTTTATCTGTGGAGTATATACTAAGTTGAATGTTGATGAACTGTAGTTGTTAAGTGCTATGTTAAGTATTATAATCACAGATTTGTGTCCCAGCTAAGGTTGCAGACACCTGAGTCCTACAACCACCCCTGCCTCTACCTCAGGTGAGACTTCATCTGCTTCGTAGGTGTTGCCAAAAGGGCCGGTAGTTAGGGTTTTGTTGGTGCGTTGTTGTAGCGTTGAACCCTGGTTCTGCCCCCGTGCCAACAAATGGTTCCACTGTCAGGACCTAAAACTGTTATTGTTGGGAACTGAGGAAGAAGAAGATTTGTACAAAGATCCAACTTGAAACTATGAAAGCCCCATGCGTAGATCTGTCACCCTAGTGTGCAGTACTCTACTTAGTTTGTGAAGATCTGTGGTAAAGAAAAGAAGCCTGATCTGAAGAAAAGAGGTAAGATCTAAAAGCTTTGTGCTCTGAGAAAGGTAAAAGTGAGATTTTTTTATTAAAAGGGGTAAGATCTGAAAGCTTTGTGCTCTGAGAAAGGTAAAAGTGAGAATTTTTTATTAAAAGAGGTAAGATCTGAAAGTTGTGTGCTCTGAGAAAGGTAAAAGTGAGAATTTTTTATTAAAAGAGGTAAGGCATGCAAGCTATGTACTCTGATAAAGGTAAGAATAGTGAAAAGTTATAGATCTGAAAGATTTGTGCTCTGTAGAAGTAAGATAAGTGGATTTTTTTGTTTCAACAATATGGATCTAGGTATGTTTGATAAATTATGTCCTAGCTTGAAAACTAGGGAACTAATAGATGAAAGAAGGTTCGACATGCATAGATCTGATAAGAATAGTGAAAGATATGTTATACCTATGCATAGAAAGAATATTTGGACTAACAAGTGGATGCAGGATCCTAGAAATAAATGTTTATAGGTTAACTACCATGATCCTAGCGTGTAGTAGAGGAAGAGTTGGGAATCATTTAAAATAAAGAGAGGATTGACCCTCTGTTACAGTTGCAGAAAACCGGGACATCTTGCTAGGGAATGCCCTAGGAGAAGACCTAGTTGTCTTTGTTGCAAAGCTATGGACCATGAAGTATTGGATTTCCCTAGAATGATTGCTAAGATTGAAGGAATGAACATGAGACAAGAGAACCATAAGGCAGATCCATAAACTACGACTATGGAAGAACCCCAGAAAGAATCATAGAAAGCATTGCTACAGATAAAAGACACCTTGAATGACCACCGACATGTCAGCTTATCAAAGATCTTCCAAGAAAAAGAATGTATTGAAGTAAGAATATGAGACTTCGACATTGATTGTGTTCTAGATGAGGAAACACAGGTGAATATCATGATAGAAAGAACTTGGGAAGCTATAGGAAGGCCTTCTATGATTCCTTCATTGGGAGGAATATGACTATTCAAAGGAAAGTTGATAAACCTATGTGGAAAGATCACCCAAATACCTCTGAATGCCAATGGGACTTCGACAGAGGAGGATTTTGATATTGTTAAATTTATTGAGAATGGTGCCCCATTTACCATGTTAATGGGAAAACCTTGGATTGAAAGAGATCAGGCCAGAAAGAAGAAGGAAGAAGGAAGAAGAAGAAAGAGCACAAGAAGCAAGAGTTAAAAGATTTCATGACTAGAAGGATCACACACTTGATTGAAGAATATAAGAACAGATCGAATCTATCTAGCACCAAAGACTCAAATGTCGAAGTTGCAAGAACACTAGAAGACCCATAGAAGATTGAAGTACCTATTCCAGATAAAGAAGAAGTATCACCCTCGAATCTTAGGGAAGAATCTCAACATCACGAAGTAACTATGCCAAAAGCAGATAAGAATCAAAGTGGAAAAAGGAATTTTGAGATGAAGCTCACTAGAACGAAGGCCGAAAAGATAAGTAATAAGAGAGCTAAGATTGAAAAGTTACAAAAGGTTCCAGAGGGAACTTCGCAAAGGGAAAATTTGCAAAATTGGAGCTTCATTGGGATAACAGAACAACGCCACATGGCACTTCGCCAGAGTGAAGTAATATAGCCATTGGGAATAGTATAACCATTCGAAAAACCCTCTGAATGGGTAGAAAGGAATTTATGGTTCACCACCAGACCGTTGGACCGTGCCGTAACGGAAAAAATAGAGTTAATGAAGGCTTCTCTCCCTTTGCAAGAGATCGGTTGCCAAGATATCTATTTATCCCATCGCACCATGCACCGAGAACACTTTTGCTAACTGTGAATCTGAGCCCATAGAATCGTTGATTTTGCACAGTGATCATCATGATATTTCCTTCCATCTCATTGCCTTGAGAAATTACTCTTCGAACCCAAGATTTCCAACCCCAAGCGTGTATGTCAGACGAGTTCAGTGCTGTAGAGAAAGTTATCTAAGAATTTATCATCGACCTTCTGACTAAACGAGTAATGTCAATGTCTACAAGTATACAAGCGTCATTGATGAGATGACTGCAATCCTCTTTGTTGACTTCTCGTGGAGCCAGATCATCCCGGCCATCAGTGGAAAAGAGAACCAAGCACAAAGACGACCTAGCAAATGCAAAGTTGATTCCAACCATATTGCCCGATTACATCCTGCCTCTAGATAGCGTGGTGAATTGTGATAGTGTGCCAAGATATTTCGAGTACACCATGGTCACTGCGTACCTCCTGAAGGGGATACGCATAGTTAGAGCATAGCAGGATAAGATCACAGCATTAAATTTCAGCGACTTCAACCTCGGAGATCGCAAGATCTATGGTATGCTCACCCCGTACAAGTACCTAACCAGAACGAAGGGGAAGAATTCAAAGATAATTCCCCATTCGTGGACGATGAACCTCACGCAGTCCACCTTGTTGAATTTCATGAAGATCCCACACTTCGGAAGACACTAGGAAGTCAACGCATGTGTCAAGTTGCTACTGTCGTGTTACGACTACTTATGGCTAGACCACCGTATTACAGTTGACCCAACGTTGATCCACAGGATCATAGGACTGAGTATGCAAGGACCTGACCCACAGGAGTTTTATCCTGGAAAATCCGCAGATCGCACATTGGCACAAAATATCAAGGATACATATGGCGATGTTGAGAAGGGAACAAGGGGCTACAAGGTTGCTTCCATCCAGAGTGGCGCAGTACACCAAGCATGTCAACTGATAGTTATAAAGTTAGTAAGGAATAACCGACCTACGCAGGTCGTTGGCTTTGTCATTGACCTCGCAGGGAAGTGCGCAGAAGGCCTACAGATGAATTGGGCAAAGTACCTAGTTAACCAATTGGAACTATACTATCGAGAAGCACAGGATCAGGGTTATGAATTTCATTTTAGCTGGCTCCTGATCCTCATTTCATTTGTTGCCTGGGAGATTTCAGAATGTGTGACCTTCCCAAACATAGAGTCATTCAAACCGCTTGTTGTGAAGTTCGCTACCCTTTGGTATTCAAGTGATATGAACAAATAATGGAAGTCAAATGTTGTTTTTCATACATATTACCTCCAGCTAAAGAGATCCATCAAAGTTGAGCCTTGCATGACTCCAAACACATTACAAAGGTTCTAACTCTTGATGAATTTCAATGCACATCGACACTTCATCTACATTACAACGCGAACAGATGAACATAAAGATCAGCTCTAGTCATATTATAAACTTATAGAAGAAGACTGGAGGAGATCAATAAGGAATGGTTTGTTGACCTCCTTATCCCTGCCAACCCTGCAAAGATATCTGATATTGACATCCTAGAGGACACTCATAAAGAACAGAATGCACCCAAGAAGACTGAGGAGGTCCAAAATTTAAGCAGCACCTCAAGAAAGACTGCTTCGATGTCACCTGACCGAGGGGGTGATGACGAAGTAGAAGCTGAACAAAAGTCAGGCGAAGTAACACCACCCAAAGATGAGGTTGACCCCTTGAAGAAGAGGAAGGTTCCCCCCCCAAAAGCTTCTTCTCGGAAGAAATCAAAAGCCACCATGACCAAGATGTAGACTATCCTCACCTCCAATGATTTTGACTTCATCATCGTAGCCCTAAATGATGCTTCACTAGAAATAGCAGAGAAACAAGAAGCCAAGCAGGAAGAAATGTATGAGAGAATTGGAGTTGAACTCTGAGGGGTACAGCAGGCCCTTCAGTCCAGCTGCACAGTCTCCACTGCACCCCTGCCATCAGGAGAACCAGAGTTGAGAGATGAGCCAACCCAACTCCATCGACTAGTTGATATAGTCGAAGCTTGCCTTCGATGAGCACAAGAAGAAGCAGAACAAGCCACCCAATATTTGAAGCAAGTGCAAGGCATACTCGTAGAACAATGCAATGCTGCAGAACAGGAAACGATTTCTCTCCCAGCGAAGTTCAATGAAGAAAAATCACAGATGCAGGAAGGAAAAGAACAGTTGCTCGCGGAGCAACTCGAAATGAAAGAAGCGGCCAGCAGAGCACTTCGCTCTGTGACAGACTTAGAAATAAAGGTAGAGGACCGAGTCATGCAACAAGTAGAGAAGCTCACAGAAGCTATCCAACAGCTACAACAACACATAGCAGACTTAGAGCTCCGCACACTGCCTGAGACTCCGCATGATGTAAGGGATCAAATAGAAGCAACCGCCCATAGCACAATTGAAAGGATAAAGGCCCTTGCCATGGAATGCAATGAACTGAGTAATTGCAGTGCCCAGACATATGAGAAACTCACTGAGAACCCATAACTGTAGGCACTGGAGTCATAGCTCCAGGAAGCAAATCAGCAAGCAGAGACAATACAGGCACAGTTGAAGCCCCTTTCAACTGTGGAAAGAATGAAGCGATCCCAAGAGCAACGCACTACCTAGCAACATATCCACACTATCTAGAGTAGAGTTGTGTAAGTAAATCGGAGGCTCCAACCTGTACAAGATAAGGCTTACCAATTCTTCACAGAGGTTGAAGGTCGAGGAGAAAAACTCAAGCAAGTTGTCACTGCAGCTGAACAACACCTAGAAGGACTCGTGAATGATGTAATCATCCAAGAGTTCATTGAATAGGAGGTTGTGGTACAGCAACAAGTCGAAGCAGCTCGAGCCATGCTCGAGGATTTTGAAGCAGAACTACCCAGACCAGAGTGACTCGAGACAAGTCACAGGTGAGTGTTGGGGGCCTGTTGGCCCTTGACCAAGTTTTGGGAGATCCTTGGTAAACGTTTGACCTATTTTGTGACTTCGATAGCCTGTCAAAGGTGGAGCACAAGACAAAGCAGAGATAGTGGGATCTCGACCCCTTTTTGGGTCCTTTTTGGGATTTGGGATTATGTAACGGGTATGGGGATGTCATCCCATGGGTTTACCCATGTTTAGGCCTATTTTGTAAAGTATAAATAGATGTCTAGGAAATGTAAGGAAAGATATAGAGGCATATATAGACATATCTGTGTGATATTGAGCTAAGTGGTAAGTATGGATTGTAGATGCTTTGTGCATATTGTGTGAGACTTGCAGAGCTGAGTGCAAGTGACTGTAGAAGGTTTAGTTTTGTATCCTAGCTCGGGGAAGGAGGATCTGGCGAGGTGTGCACAGATATCCTGTCCTATGCAGAATAGGGTTTTGAGCTATGTGACTATAAGAAGCTTGACTAAAGATAATAAAGAAGAAGAGTTGGTGGACGTAGCCCCAGGGTGGGGGTGAACCACGTACATGTTGTGTTTCTATGCTTTGTGCGATGTGTTGATGTGTTTATGTCTTTAATTACTGAGTGCTTTGATATAGATGGATAGATTTGTTTATTCTTTGTGCTAATGATGTATATGGATGTCAGATCTAAACTATGTGAACTTTCTTGGTGCTTAAATCTATTGGATCTAATCTATCTCTTTATGCTAAGTGCTTAGATACATTAGATCTAAATGAATGTTGCGATGCTTTGTTTTATCTGCGGAGTAGATACTAAGTTGAATGTTGATGAGCTATAGTTGATAAGTGCTTTGTTAATTATTAGAATCATATATCTGTGTCCTATCTAAGGTTGCAGACACCTGAGTCCTGCAATCACCCCTGCCTCTACCTCGGGTGAGACTTCATCTGCTTTGCAGGTGTTTCCTAAAGGGTTGGTAGTTAGGGTTTTGTTGGTGCATTGTTGTAGCATTGAACCCTGGGTATGCCCCTATTCCAACAGTACCTCTCTCATAATTGTTCCTCAAACAGTTCCCATGAAACATCTTTGACGACCATGTTCAATTGTGGCAGAAGTGTCTTCCACCATAGAAGAGCACTCCCCTTCAGTTGGAAGACCACCATGCGGACCTTCATGTTGGAGGTATAGTCGCGAAGTGCAAAGCACATCCCCATATTCTCCAACTATGCCTCGGCGGCTGCGCCATCCGAGGCACCAAAGAACTCAGGAAAGTTGACCTTCTTGAGTTCATGGTGAATGCTATTGGTATCGACCAGAGCGCACAGTGGACCCTCAGGGGATGTTGACACCCTGGCCTCATCTCTGTCCAAATGGTTGATCAATGCCTCAAACATCCGCTGAAAATACCTCATCAACCCAACCACATCACCCATCGCTATCTACTCCTGTTCGAAAACTTGTTCGTCTCCCTGGGGGTTAGACCCCTCAGGCATGGATGCTACTGGAGGCGTCGCGCCTCCTCCCCTAGTAGCCTGTCATCTGCCTCCGCGACATCCTCTAACCATAATTACCTGCACAAACACAATTCAACTTAATTAACAACATTATAATCAAATATCATATCAACGAAAGCCGTAGTGTTCCCAAGTCGGGGGTTGAACACCACTCTGATACCATATGTAATGATTGTTGAGGACAAGATATGAATTGATCTTACTCAAGCATTTTCAGACTTTACTTGGCTAACGTAAAGTAGACGGGAATATCACCCTATGTTTATAGCCAACAAAAATATATATCCTAACTCACAAGTATTAATTACAAGTGCTTAGGCTAGTCTTTTATCAACAAAAGCTTGTTGGAAATTCACTTTTTATGTATTTTTCTAAAAATATCAGTTGCTGAAATAAATGTAAGAACATAAGTAAAGACACCAAGATCATAATAAATATAGATGAGATATAAAGCAATCCCTTATTTCATTCCAATTCACCAAAGAGTCATTGTCTTTACAAAATTTCACACAGAAATCTTGGACCAAAGTCAAACTTAGAAATCCCCGATGGAACATACAAAAGGACCTCTGACAAAAAACCATAACTGAACTCTAAAATTTGGATAATATTTCTATAGATTTCTGCCCACTCGACTCTGCACAATAGCCTTTATCAGTCATGAAAGTTAATTCACAAACAGACAAGTCTACACAGACTATAAAAGATAGATCAACACCTCTGAAGAACAAGTGTTTGAATGATTTGATTCAGCCCTAAATATTGTTGTCTACAATAAGACCCTACTATCACAAAAGATAATTAGGCTATGATGAAAATATGAATGAATGAAAACTGAACTATCTCAACATAAAATCAAAGAGAAAACCTTAGCATGCTTTGTGCTTCTCTCCTCTTTCCTCCCTTCCCTTTTTCTTTTAACAAATTAGAATTGGTTGAAGAAGTTGAACCAATTCATTAGTTAAGTTAATTAAAAGACTCAACTAACTTTAGTTAGGGAAAGAGTAAAATTTACAATAAGGGTCATAAATATTAATAATAGCTAGTAGGTGGGACCCCTTGTGACTCCCTTTTGTTTATAACAATCTTAATAGTCATAACATAACCATTAGTTAATCAAAACATATCACCTTATGTCTCCCCTCGACGTATTCACTTTTGTTATTTTAAGCTTATGAAATTTGAAGCCATTTCAAAATAGTAATCATATATCCAAAAAAACATGTTGTCCAAGATCCCTGAAGTCAACTGTCATAAGATGATACACAGAATAAAACTCAAAATCATATTTTCCCTTGCTGATGTTATTTTCCTTTAGTTCTTCTTTTTGATAGAGGCGTGATAGGATTTTGTTTTTATCCTTTTACTTGAATAGCACATCCTTGTATGCATGATTTATTAGCAAAATGATCTTTTAAATAACCATACATGACAACTCTTACAAATATGGAATAGATTTTGGCTCAAAAATATATTAAACTCATGCAATCCAATCCATACAAATTGATTTTATGTTAATCAATGAGTAGGAGGTGAAATAGGGTTCTGGGATATGTGATGGGATTGTATTGAGTGAAAATATGATATAGTGGAGGGGAAAAACATGGTTACTGCTCAATGGTAACAACAATCAACTGTAAAACAAGTCAATCAAACATCACTGTGATCCACCCAAAACACTACCACTTTCATCTATCTCAACACAGGAAACCCTTATTGTAATCAATCTCAGAACATGGAGTGAAAGAGGGATATGGGATACGTAAGGGGTTTGTAATTAGCGGAAAGAGAGATCATGGAAGGGGAACAAAATGATTATTGTTCATGAAATTAATCAAGCAATCCATAAAACATTCTGCAGTAAGACTAGATGTACCATTCCATCAACAATCATTTGATTAAATAACGATTCTTATACATCTAACGAGTTTATTTTTCATCAATCAAACTTTAACACCATGTTATTGCATAACAGTAAGTTTTCCCATACGATTTGCAGGGGGCACTGTTCTCACAATATGCATTTTATAACAGATTACGAACAATCACCATTTCTAGTCTGTTACTATCAAAATCAATCACTACTCAGTCATTTCGTCAGTCCACAACTATACTCCACAATCATGCTTCCAAATCAACAAAGTCACTATTTCTGCAATAGAGCTAACAAGGAATTGCAACGAAATTCATTCTCATATATCTACATAGTAAAAGACCAAAATTGCACACCTGAAAATGACAACTCATGATACAATCAACAACCATCAATTAGACACAAGCTATGCAGGAGTAGCTTTCCCAGGAAATGAAGTTCTTCCCTTACAAAAAATCAATACAAAGTGAATTAAAAGATGAGCTACCTACCCAACACGATTTTCATCAACAGTGGCCAACTGCAATAAATAACACAATTAAAACTCAGTGGGTTTCACTGAGAATGGAAACAAGTCATCCATACTACACGCGGTACGCAGCTGAAAAAACCATAGGGTATCCTTCCCAATAATCACACAACAAACAAAATATTCCATAGACACATCCAGTCCAATAATCATTTGTTTCAAAAGAAGACCATAGTTACCATGCAAATAATTTACTTTCGCAAAACCTATTTACAGGACGTGATATGTGTGGGCAACACCCAACATTCATAACCAATGCCAACCATCATTCAAATATCCATAATTGTAATTACCAGTGGTTGCACATCAATCAACAATTCGCCAGTATGAGTGAAAATCAAACAACCGAACAGACTGCAGTAGCTATGTGTATTTACACATCAAATTGACTCGAAGCAGAGGCATTCTTCATTAACAATACTGAGTTTTTGATATAAGGAGGGTGATTGTGTAATCCGAAAGTGAGAATGCAGTGTAGGGATTAACATCATCATCGGGGAGGCAGTAACTAAATGCTAAGACAAAATGACTATGATACGACTGATTGTGCCAATCTGTATTCAAAGTAATTGACCATATTTCCAACCCACAATAACCCATTGCAACTGGACAAGCACGATTGTTTTTCTCTGTGGAACTTCATACTGGGGAAAATAAGGGTTCTCTTGGTATCCACCACAAAAAAAAGTGGAGCCAATCTTGGTATGGAAAATGTAATTCAACGCACACAGGGTATAACCCTCGTACCTTTCGATCAAACCACCACCATATGTTAAGCCCTAATATTGGCTCATTACCCCTTAATTGGGGCATATTAGATTAGTAATGTTATTTATTACCCCTTAATTGGGGCATATTAGATTAGTAATGTTATTTTATTTA
>JZKD02S1983328.1:0-32096 GCA_000966675.3 Picea glauca
GGGATTTCGACGCCGGGGAAAAGGGATAGTTGAAGATCACACCTCGAGAAGAACCGAATTTCGAAACCCGAAAAGGAACGGGTGATTCTGACTCCTTTCTATTTTGGACTAAGGGCGACTCCATGGCTCGGGAAAAAATGAAGCTTCATTTTTAAAGGGTGGAAAAATTTAATCTTCATGTCAATAGTTGGAAAAAGGACCAGAAAAGGAGCGTGCATGCCGGAAAACAAGGAAAAGAAACGCACATGACATCAGGGAAAAGAAACGTGCAGGACATTAGGGAAAAGCAATGCGCTAGATATCAGGGAAAAACAATGCGCCAAACATCAGGGAAAAGCAATGCTGGAAAAGCAGGAGAGTGACGAGGAAACTGTTGGATCGTGGACTAGTCACACACAAGAAGTTAGAAAGTGGACAAACCTAATCCACTTAGGGTTAGGGTTTTGGGCCATTGTTGTAATGGGTTTTAACCCATTTTTGTAGTATAAATATGTATTATGAGTTCTGAGGAGGTCTAGTCGAAGTCTTTGAGAAGTTATGACTCGTAGTTACTAGTCATTAGTTTTTGGTTGAGAGCTGTGTAGCTGGTGTTGGAGATGTTCTTACGGTCAGTTTTGGAGAGATTTTCAGAGAGGTGAATTGTAATCGAGGGTAAGGTCGCAAGCTATGGAGCTTGGTGCGATCTTGCCAGCCTCACCTATCACTCCTTATGTAATGCACACAATGCTAAAACTTGATAGAGAATAATAAAAGAGAAATTAATGCCAGATATTTGTGGACGAAGCCCAGGGGGTGAACCACGGTAAAACCTTGTGTTTCTGTGTGGAATGTGTGTTTTATTTCTTGCAGTTGCTTATGATGTTATGAATGAATGAAGCTAATATAAGTAAATGCAACACACATTAGAATAGTCATGATATTTTCTACATAGTGAACTTTAATGAATGAACATGGTTATAGAATGGTAGATTTTATGTATGTTAAGGTAGAAATCATGCTTGACATCCCCACAACAACCTCCCTTCCACGACTGCAAACATCTGGGTCCTGCAGTCACCCATAAAGCCATCTCGTGTGAGACTTCATTGTGCACTCTGTGCACAGTGTTGCCTTCTGGTCTCCAGAAGGGTCAATGGTTTGTAGGGTTTTGTTGGAAACCTAAAGTAGAACCCAGGTCAGCCCAAACATTCCAAAACAAACACATATAAGCTCATTAGTAAGGGGAAGTAAGTGCCAACTACAAACTACTATGATCTCCAACCAAATTGTTTGAAAAACTTAGAAGTTGAAGGGACAATCTTGTTAATGTCTAATGTTTCCTTACACATAACTATGATCCTATTGATCTCTCCACTATGAAGGTGCTTGGTTTAGGAGTCTTTGAATCTTAAAATGAAGGGATAATATTTTAGACAATCTCTTTGAAAGAACGATGACACACCACTATCAATATTTCTCCACAAAAATAAAGCACCAAATTCAGAATATAATCCTTTCTCTTAATGCTTACATAAGTAAAATAACCTATAAAAAGCAAAGAAAACTGACATCCTCGCTTAACCATCACACCAAAATCTTGTTGAAAAGAGTATTTACTTTAAATTATACCTAAAATAACATTTTCATTCTAAAACTCTTTAATGTGGCCATTATCTCTAGTTTACACTAATATGACTTATGTTTATCAAACTATCCCATTGGGAAGGAATTTGTAATGCAATGTAATATTAACGTTGAATGTAGATCTTATGATGGATAACCTATCCCATCCCAAAAAAATGGTTATTACATGACTTGTTCCTTTCTTTCAATAATATTTAAGCTTTATCTAAAATACCCTAAAATCCTTGAAATTCGAAAACTCTAGCTTTTAATAATTTGTTGAGAAAATTTTAAAAAGTTGGTTATTACATGACTTATTCCTTTCTTTCAATAATATTTAAGCTTTAACTAAAACACCCTAAAGTCCTTGAAATTCGAAAACTCTAATTTTTAATAATTTGTTGAATTTTTTTTAATTTTAATCTTTTGATCAATTCAAAGATCCCAAAAATATATTAAATCACATTTCTTATTAAATAAAATTACAATGTTAACGTACTAAAATTTTAATTAAAAAATCAAAACATTTTAATTAACACTTCACCTGCCCCCTTTCATGATTCCCTCCTTTCCAATCACCTAATTTGGAATAGAGTGATTATTTTATATATAATATATAATAACTTATATAGAAGAAACTATATGATTCACTACATATCACATTACATCATGTATTCTACTTTCATATATACACACCGACAGAGAGAAGATGATGGTAGTATGCACATGGGAGAAGACCCTTCCCTCCCCATGATAAGGACTTGCCTCTCCACCTAATTGTAAGTCTATTGTGTGATGTGATGTGATGGCTTGATCAATCACTCCAAAGCAATGTTGTCCACATTTCACCTACTATGGTGTCAATTTCATCTCCTAAGATGCTAGCTATGTTGTAACTTGAAATCCATTTACATCAATCCTAAGTTAACAACTAAGTTGTATAGGGAGTTTGTAATAGTTTAGATTTATTATTAAAAGGTATGTGATTTACTAATAGATGATGGTAGGATTTTAAGTAATCACAATAATATATTTATTAAGAATTTAACATGTTATTTTTGAAAATTGATCTTGAGTGAAAAGAATAATAATCATTTTTTCCAATTACTCTAAATTCGAATGACTAATAAATATATCACATAATAACTATTTCTTAGGAACTATAGAAATTGACTAGTTGTTACAAACTATAAAAATTGAGATAATAAATAAACTCTAAATTAAAAAATAATTAAGTTTTAAGTTCAATATAAAAATTGAGAAATTAAATAAAGAAAATTATAAAAACATCACAATATTATAAACATGTCACATCATTCAATAAATGTTTTTAAAAAATATAAAAATATAAATATAAAAAATTGATCACATCATAATCAAAACAACACATGGAAAACCACACAATTTTTTTATTGATATTTTAGTAAACAAAAGTGTAATGACATGTGAAAGTTTCACATGGCATTTAAAAAAAATTCCATATTAAATATTTTTAATTTTATTTTTCCTATTTTAAAAATAAAATTACTCTATTAAATATATCTATAACCTCTTTAACCAATTAAAAAATAAAATAAGTATTAGAAATTTTAAAATTTATGTTTAATTTAAAAAAATACAATTTAATATATATATATTTAAAATATTGAAAAACTTTATAATATAAAATTAAATTAAAAATTTATAATATAAAATTAAATTAATATAAAGTTAAATACTCTAATTATATTTCTTAATTTTTTAATAAAAATTAATAAAATTTTATAGTTAATCAAATGGATTTTAACTTTCAACAAAATTCTTATTAAAATTAAATAAAAAATTAATTAAAACATATTTAATTCTTATTCACCAATTATATAAAGTTAAATACTCTAATTATATTTCTTAATTTTTTAATAAAAATTAATAAAATTTTATAGTTAATCAAATGAATTTTAACTTTCAACAAAATTCTTATTAAAATTAAATAAAAAATTAATTAAAACATATTTAATTCTTATTCACCAATTTATTTTGTTTTTATTTAATAAGTTCACCCTAAAACCAATTTACAGCGATATACAGCTAATCATCAAGACCGCCGGGAGACTGTCTCGGTTCGTAATCATGACCGCTGGGAAGTCTCCATCAATATTGATGGACGTTTTTAAAATGTTGTCCATTAAAATACAAAATTAAGGGAACGAGGACCAAATACCCCACACCGACAGCAAAAGAGATTCATTGGTAACTAACCATGGTTAAGGAAGTAACCCGGATCCACCGAACGTCGTCTTTCCACCAGTAACGCCAGCTGCATTGCACAAATCTAGGCCCATGGTTTCGTTGGTAGCACAGCATGCTTAGATTTTGAGGGAGAGTGAGAGTGAAGAGATCTCAGGAAACCTTTTGCTTGCTTGTGCTTGAAGAAGAGTTCCTGGATTTGGACCTGGATCTGGCCATTGAGTAGCATTCAAGATAGGTAAAGTAAAGTGATCAGCAAGAGTAATCGACAACATGGGTTTCTCTGATACCAATACCAACATGAGGGTCCAGAGTCGTTGGTGCTTCACATCTGGGATTTTGCTGGGATTAACACTAATTATAGCATTTGCATTCTCCCCCACTGGTAAGGTTCTTAATCCAACCCACATTTCGGTGCAACTGATTTTTCTGATTGTATTTTTTCTTCAGGGACAGTGATCTATCCTGCCATTGCTCATCAAACCCTTTCACTTTCATTCCAGTGTTCATCAGACTTTCTCATTTTCATTCGAGTGCTCATTTTGCTTAAAAAAAACGTTACCAGTGCTCATCTTGCTTTAAAATAACGTTACCAGACCTCTTTTATTTTCAATTGAATGCAAAATACTGCTAGATCTCAGATGCAGAGGCTCTGCAACTGATGTATTCATTATTTGTTTAGAAGATACGGTGATTATTTTCTTTAGAGTTTAGATCCAGGGCTCTCTGTTACAATCTGTTGATTGAAGTGTGATTTTGTTTATGTAGGAGCGTATGATCCACTAGATCCAAACGGCAACATAACAATAAAATGGGATATCATGTCCTGGACACCGGATGGATATCTGGTAAGTACGCGCCCACACCACAGTACACACTCATGCTCGTCTCTTGCAGAGATCCTTCATAGACTAGTTTTTGCTTTGAAGTAGTTGCAAAAAAGTTAGGGATCCACAGCGGTTGTAATGAGTATCCAAACCTGATACTTGTACCCATTGCACTTTTTGAAAGAAAATGTTATTGCACTCATTGTTTAAATTTATAGAGGACACCCATATATGTGTTTGCTTGTAGTTTTGTGATATTCCCGCTATGGTCCCCAAGCAGTATTCAAATGTCCCAAAGACAAGTTGTTGTCTTAGCTGGTAGAGCTGCAGCCTGCCCCAGGTTCAACTTTTTGAAGACAGGTCTTGCATGTTAATATTTTACTTCTCTTATGGTCTGTACATTCAATATAAAGATAAAAGTCATGGCTCTGTGTTATTAACAGTTAGACATCTCCACCTTACACCCACCGAGACACCTAATTCTTCCATGAAATTTATGTTTAGTGAGCATTCTCATCAAGGCTATGCCTCTGTGGGATTATGATCCGCATCTTATGGGTGCACAATCCTTACATAACCTTTCAATTTCTGCCACTAGTGAGCTTACCGTAAGGGGAAGAAGTTTGGTAAAGGGAGAGATGCAGACAGAGAATACCTATAAGAAAACATTTACTTGTAATCATGTGCACCACTGGTCTAAAAAACTTCCGTTTTTACCCTTACAGGCTGTTGTGACTATAAACAATTTTCAGCAGTACAGACACATACAAAGTCCTGGATGGACTTTAGGGTGGACTTGGGCAAAGAAGGAGGTGATTTGGTCAATGGTTGGTGCTCAGACAACAGAGCAAGGGGATTGTTCTAAGTACAAAGGAAATATTCCACATTGTTGCAACAAAAATCCCACTGTTGTTGATTTATTACCAGGGACTCCTTACAACCAACAGATTGCTAATTGCTGTAAAGGTGGAGTGATTGCATCTTGGGCCCAAGATCCAGTTAATGCTGTAAGTGCCTTCCAAGTAAGTGTGGGTAATGCAGGAACCACTAACACAACAGTGCGCTTGCCCAAAAATTTTACTCTCAAGGCACCTGGACCAGGGTATACTTGTGGCCCTGCAAAGAAAGTCCGGGCGAGTAAGTTCCTTACTACAGATGGCCGTCGAGTCACTCAAGCACTCAGTAAGTTTGTTTCCTCTACGCAAATATTTCTGGACTATGATTATCTCAAGTTTCTGGCATCTTCTCATTAGGCATTTTACTCTTGTAACATGCTGTTTTCCTAATTGATGAAATGGTTTTCCTTTTGCAGTGACATGGAATATAACGTGTACATACTCCCAATTTCTAGCGCAGAAAACACCAAGTTGCTGTGTCTCACTATCATCGTTCTACAATGATACCATAGTTCCGTGTCCAGCTTGTACATGTGGTTGCCAGAATAATATTACCCAACCGGGCACTTGTGTTGAGTAAGTTCACCATTTTATGCTTTTCAGCAGTGATTGGATGTGATTGCTACATGATGAACTTGACTTTTTAAATAGCCTTCAGCATACATCACTAGTCATATGAATGTGTATCTCCACTTTATTGCATAGGTTGTGTTGCCAAACCTTAGCATCCTACTTCAATGTGAGTTTGTGAAGACATTGATCGACTGTTAAACAAAGTAACTTATATCTCAACAAGTAGGAGATAACTTTCTAGGCTTTTTCTTGGTGAATGGAAATTGGTACTAACGATTTGCTGTCTGCAATGTCCATGCAGGAGTGACTCACCAGTACTGCCTTCTCTGTTAAACACGTCACCAAAAAACTTAGCCCCTCTGATACAATGCACCCCTCACATGTGCCCAATCAAAATACATTGGCATGTCAAGTTGAATTACAAGGAGTATTGGCGAGTGAAAGTTACAATTACAAATTTCAATTACAGGATGAATTACACACAATGGAACATTGTTGTCCAGCACCCAAATTTCGATAATGTGACCCAATTGTTCAGCTTCAACTACAAGCCATTAACACCATATGGGAAAATAAGTAAGTATATCTTTTGTGCCCAGAGTTCTTGTCCTAGTATTCTGGTTCAGTGGTCAGAACCTTGAAGTTACGTTTTATTCTAGATTTCCTTGATGCCCTTACAACTAACTTTGAGATAACCTGCTCTACAGATGATACTGCAATGCTTTGGGGAGTTAAATACTATAATGACATGCTCATGCAGGCTGGGGAAATGGGAAATGTGCAATCCGAACTGCTGTTTCAGAAAGATAAGCAAACATTTACTTTCAAACAAGGGTGGGGCTTTCCTCGGAGAGTATACTTCAATGGTGATGATTGTGTGTTGCCACCACCAGATGCATATCCATGGTTACCAAACGGGAGTCCTTCTCCAAGGGTTGGGAAAGTCTTTCTTTTGATTGTTTCTCTTGTGGTTTCAGCATGTTTGTTAGCCTTCCTATAGGAGGATACTATCAATATTTATGGAACAAAGAAGTCCTCGGAGTTCGAAGGATGGGCAGAACACATTAGAGGATAGTCTCAGTGCAGGGCTGATCTCATGTTAGAACATCGTTGGAAAAGACATTAGTGCGAAGTTGCTTCTATGGTGTTGAGTGTGCAAAGCTTCTATATATCATAGTAGCACAGAAACCATGCGGGTCGTTATGTTGTAGGGCACCAAGAGTTGGGTGCCTAGGCCCTAAACCTGTACTTGAATGTGTTACAGATAATTCTTTGGTAAGGTAATCACCTTGTTAGACTTCTTGTAGACGATTCTTTTGTCATGTATCATTGAATTGCAAAGCAACTTTAAATTATGTTCAATTCCAAGTAGTAGCTGAAGAGAGGTCAGATTTGGTCTGTAAGTTTTTCTTGGAGTTTCATGATGGGAACTCTATGCATGCCACAAGCAGCCTCTATGAACTGCTAAATGAGTGAAATTGCTTTATGTATTATGTAATTTATTAGAAGTCAGAACTAGGGACTTATTAAGATTATTAATTATTAGCATTTCTTAGTGGTTTCATTATTTCTATAGCGGATTGAGGTGCCACCTCAGATGATGGAGGTATGTTCTGTCCTGCAAGATTATTATTATTATTATGCTAAGGGAAGGTCCTTGTATATCTATTACTTATTACCATCTACTCTTTTGACGGTTGTCAAAATTCACTGCGCAGAGAGCAGTATGTTCAATAACATGATTGTCTGAAAACTTAATTCCTTTGTATTCATACTGCAGTTTGAATGAGTTTGACAATATGCTGTGATAGAACGGGCCAGTTTATATTTCCTGGTTAATGTAAATATCCTGCGACAGATCTATTGCTTTTATTACCAGTTGCCATTAACAAACAATCTATTGCAAGAGGTTTTGTAAATGGTTAATGGAATGTTCACTGGTCTGACTCACCGAACTCAGTCACTCTCTTGTAATCTTTGGAATATTTTAAAGTTACAATGTACTCTTTGTTGGCAGCTAGATGGGAGGGAGAGTGATTTTACAATTTGCAATTATGGCACGGGCATTCAAATTAGAGGAAATTTGGGTCTAAAATGGACCTTATAAGCTAAAGTTGAGTAGGAAATTTAACAATCAACAAGAACACAACAAGAAATGGGTAAACAATAATTGTTGATTTGGAGATATCAGAGTCAAACATGATTATTGTCCTATTTATATTTGATAATAGTTAACCACATATAAACCTTATTAAGATGATAGAAGGGTCATTTTGGAATATGATATGTATTTTATATAAGCACAAGGCAGTAAAATAGTAAAAATTAATTGATTATTTTAACAGAAGATGGGCAAGAAAGAAATTTTCATTAACTTGACATCTAGGAGAATGGTTCAGCGGAAGAACATACCCAAGTGACCTCCATTTTCGTTGCAACCAAAGATTTATCAGATTCCCGTTACTGTAATTTCCAATAATTGGGTCTGGCTTCCCGTGCAACTTGGCAAATAATTTCCTTTGATGAATCCTGAATTTCAAGATGATAATACCATGGCCAGGAAAACAGAAATAAATCACATTAACATAAAACACACAGGACTGTTTCTTAAGAGGCAATGCCAATGTTGTGTTATTAAATGACTCACACAAATGTATACATGCATCTCTGTGTACATTCGCACATATCGATATGGACTCGTGTATATATACGAGTTACTATATATTTAAGGTTGCTTTGTGTATCCTTGGGATGGTCAGCATGCCCGGCAGACCAACATGGGTCATGCCATATAGGCCTTTTGGATTTGCAGAGCAACAAAGTTCTTATTGTTAAGCTCACGGGTCCCATGCTGTGTGCGCCTATATAAGTGAGAATATTACCTCTTCAAACTTTTCAAGATAAGGCCAAACATCAAAGTGAGAAACCCAATGTGTAGAGCTTTTTCTGTTCTAAATGGTACTCTCAATGTATGTGAATGTTGTGTATTAAGTATTTTCTCGATTTTTTGGTTGCGTTTAGTTCGTTGGGCCTCAGGAATGAGCTGAGTCACCTAACAACCACAACCATGGAATTCAGGATCAAGTAAGGATGCACATTTGATACATTTATAAATTTAGCAATTTGATGATTTGGAATATGAGAATTAAAATTTAGCAGATATTTTACTTTATTAAAAAAATTGTCTTATCTATGAGAGATCTATATGTCAGGTAGGTAAATATCTTATGATACAAAAAAGTGCCTTACCACAATGATTTGAGGTGCAATGTCCAATCCTTGCTGCTCAATTCCGAGTATCATTTCCTCTTCCAATGCTTTAACTTGATCCAATATGAACACAACCTGTGTTTTAGAAGAGTTATTGAAAAATAAACAATAATTGTGGAGTACTTTAAATATTTACTTTAATCAACTACTTAAAACTTAAATGGCTGCTGTAAAAGAAAATAAAGGTCTCCAATGGTAATTGATATGTACAATCTTGGTATATATATAGAGAGATGGGAAAGAAGAAAGATGCTCATCGGAAATACAAATACAAAATGCCACAACATTTTCTATGGTTGTAAATTGTAGTGCATCTTGAACTAAAAAAAATATATGCAGATCACTGTACCTTCCCACCAGTGTCTGGTAATCCCAAAACATCTGCCTGGCCAAAGTAACACCACGAGGTGGGAATACACAGAAGGGTATTTTTCCTAATTTTTTTTCTTCCAACATAGCTGGATCAGGCGCCACCAGAATTTCCAAGAGTAAATGTATCATATCCAATGCATGGCCTGCATTATCTTCCCATCCTTTCTCCTGTCCAATGTTTTGAAACCTATGGAATTGAAATATACATCGTATTTCGTCTTTAGTGGTCAATCTAGAAGAATTTCCAACTTTCACCTGGATTCTACAGAAGGCATCTAGTGATTAAGGAGCTAAGTAACAGGACACGTGTCTTAGCTATGTCTTACCTGTTCGATTATAAAAACAGTTTAAGCTGCCATTCTTACCTGTTCGACTATAATAAACAGTTTAAGCTGTTCTTCTTACCTGTTCGACTATAATAAACAGTTTAAGTTGTCATTTTTTCACTTTCAATTGTATGTCAAGATCTTTTACGGGTTTCATTGTGTAGGTGAAGGATCGAGATTTGAAGGGATTGCAAGTGTTTTGTAAATGTTCTATTTTCTAAAAAAATTGAATCTTTATGTTTATATTTCATTATATATATATATAAAAAGCATGTCCTCTGTGTCCTGTTTCTGGGGTTGACGTGTTTTGTGCTGGACCCTTGCATTTCTTTGTCCTCTGTGTCCTGTGTTGTCCTCGTGTCAGACACTTGTATTTCTATGTCCTCCGTGCTCCGTGTCATGTGACTTAGCTAAGGAGTTACCTGTGATCCAACTCTTCATATGGTGTATCCTTTGGAAGGCTAGATAATATTTCCTCTGCCTTGCTTGAGGCTAATTGAAGCTGAGAGACTTTTTATGTCATCCATATCCATACTCACTATTAAATATTGAGTAAACAATTAGTCTGACCTTTATTCTTTTATTTGCAGAAATTCATGGGATATTATCCGTCTGGGAGATGAGAGGGAATTGACAATATTCAAAAAGCGAAAAACAAAAAATATTATTTGAAATGATCCAAATATACCATATGATTCAAATACAATCTGAGAGGACTTTGTTTCCATCTTCAGTGTGAGGTATCTGATACCTATTTGTACTTGGTATCAACTATGAATGAGTGAGTTACTTATGGTACCCTAGTTAAGCTTTGACACAAAACTAACAGAGCAAGAAAACAAGAAAGTTTACCCGTCCTTGATAGTTATGCCCCTGCATAAAATCCAACAATCGCTGCGTGCTTTCTCCATCACGAAAGAGAACGATGAGAGATGCTTGCTTAATGGATTACTTTTCCAATTGATGAAGCCCTTCGCCATATGGGCAAAAGAGCCATTGAAGTATTCAAAATCCAGTTCCAATGCAATTCATCCTTGCCCCTGCAGATACGTCACACTTGCAAATTCAAATTTTAGAAGATGATACATTACATAAAAGGATATAGACATTGGTGTGGCATAAAGGCTACTCTCTTTGTGTGTAGTGTACAGGGGTTACTTGGTGAAAATTGAAAACCCTCCGAAAATTTACGTGACATTCTTCCTATTTCTACTACTCACTTTGTGGTAAACTTAAAAAGAAAATAATCTAGCCTCTTTTACTAAATTTACCATTCTGTTAAAGAACTTTCATGTCAAATATTTCATTCCTCAGTTGTATTGGGTGCTAATATGATTTGCAAATTAATTTGATAATGTGAATATTTTTTTTTGGAGGAAGACCTTGTGGGAAAACCGAAGGAATGCTTCCCCACATTTGTGGATGACATCTCTAGTAAGTTTGTTGGTGTAGGCTAGTGTGCCTCACCCAAGGGGATTCAAATTGGGCTCCTACAGGCATGGAACTAGCCAAATGCCCAACAACATTGAAGACAACCTGTTGAGCTAACCCATTTGCTACCTATTTTGTCAACTTACCAATATATCAAGATACTTTAGCTTTGGATTTTAATTGTCCCTCTTTAAACTATCAGCTTTTATTAGACCAGGGTACCAAATGACTCCACCAGCGTACAGAATTCGCTAACGCTAAAAAGTCCTAAAATGTTCGATACAATTTCACCAAGAGAAATGAGGTGCTCTACGATCCGGAAGGAGGAGATCTTTGTTACTTGATTGTTACTTGAAGTGTGTGAAATGCCAAAAAAAAGTTGCATTTAAAAAATGTTGAATATAGACATAAACTCTAGATCCATTGATCATCCAAAAGTTTGCATATGGATTTTTTAATTCCTTGAGGTGCTTAATAGATCCAAGATTAAGATGGATCTATGCTATTGTAATCCCTTACCATTGTTCATCCAATCCACGAGGCATCCCTTAAGCTGTAATGGATCTATGCTGTTGTAATCCCTTACCATTGCTCATTTACAAGGCATCCCTTAAAGTGAAGGTATTCGGGCACAGTCAGCTGGTCTGTGGAAACATTCTCAACATTGATACAAACATACTCCCAAATTCCAGGCTTTGGTTGTATGGCCAAACCAATAAAAGGTGGGAGAAGGACAACTTCCTGCACATCAATGATTTTCCACTATGAACATCTAAAATACTGAGCTCATAAACACGCATACATATAATTGATATGTCGATCGTATAGACCTATGTACTGCAAGATATACCCAAATTAAACGCCCATTGTTGAATCATCTTCCTTTCATCCTGACCTTCTATGACTGCTGCAAGCTCGTGAAATGACTACTTGGATGGAGAGTCTGTTTGCCTTAGGCTATATGCCTATAACAAAAGCACTTCACACGGAAGAAAATCCACATGCATGAAATCGCATTCTACTCGTCTCAAGCTGAAGTACAAAATTGTTATTCTCATAATCTCTTTATTGATTGCAAAACACAAACCTAATATAACCATCCATACACATTGGATATTATATAAAATCTATTGTAATACTTCTAGGTCAAATTCCAATTGTAAATGTACATTAGTGCCTTTGTATATATGTTTTGAGGCTAGGGTGTTTGTGTGGTTATTGGGTTGAAGAGCCTAGAGACAAAAAGACCAGCGAGCCTATCGTTGTAATATGTAATCACATTCGGATTATTAATAAAAATACATCACCACACAAAAAGAGTATGTGGGGCTAGAACTCCACACTAGAGGGAAAGGGGGCTAAGGGTCTAGGAAGAGGGCCTTAAGCCCAGCCAAAGAGGGCTTAAGACAAGGGAATATTTTAATAATATTTTCTAAAGTTTAATTTATGGGATATATATTTATCTTAAGTTCCTAACGTTGATGAAAGTATCACTAAGTGGGAACCATGTAGTTTCCATCATGACAAGTGTCAAGTTGGGAACATGCAAATATATTGTGGGAACTTAGTGTATTTTTCCATCATTCTAATCATTCTCTCATCATTCTCATTTCCTCTCACGTTCACTCTTGCCATCCATAGTCGTACCTGTACTTGGGAAGCTTTGGAGCTGATTGTAACCAGTTAACCTGTGTACTTTGAGCTGAAAAAGTGGGTTGTCACGCCTGTGTGCATATTGAAGAAGTAGGTTGTCACGCATGTGAGCATTCTCTCTAGGTAAGAGAACTGTTGGGAATTGTTTTCCCTGTGTGTTAGGCAGTAGCTACAGAGTTTTGAGACTTTCTATTCGGCTTGTTGTTGAAGTCTCGAAAGGGAAGTGGGACAACTGAATCATTGTTGAGCAGAGAAGGGGGGTGGGACGTGCGACAGGTTGTGAGAAATGAGAGGTTATAAGCTAGTTGTTGAAGTTGACACCTTGACCTGAGCTTAATTTGGCTATCCGTTAGACCTTAATCTGGCTTAGGAAGCCTTGATTCTGGTGGAGTTTTAGCTTCAACTCAGGAGTGACCTGCTGCTGAGAGATTATGAGCAACAGAGTCTATGGCGGGGAGAAAAGTCGGAGGTCTGCATACAGTTGGTGATTTACCATTAAAAGGTAGGTGTCTTTTATATGTTTACATGCTATTTACTGTGTGTGTATTACTCTGCTGTGTAATATATATACATTTATATTAATTTTGTATGCTTTATTTATATGTTTATGCATGAATTTGTTGGCAGTTTGTGTCATATATTTGTATTCATATGCAAGGCATATTGTTAGTTTAAAACGGTATCAAAGAAAATAATTTGTATGGCGTGGTCCAGCTTGGAGCTGGGGACGTTACATCTATGATATCTCATTACAAGCATACACTTCAACAAGCAATTGGTTTGGAAGAAGACGTTGAAAACCTAAATGATAGAATTGGTCCAAGATGGAAGAGTATTGTTAGAATTGCTCCATGGTGCTTATAAGTTATATCCACAATGCTGTGTTTCAGTTTTATACTAAACACAGTGTCAACACAAGGTTCTTGCACATATTGCATCCTAAGTCACGTGAGTGCTTAACTCACCATTTCAAAATATATGTCTTGTCAGTTTCATACTAAATACAGGGCAAACATAATGTTATTACACACATTACATATGAAGCCATAGTGAGAAGTTGGGTGCCTAATAAGATTGGGATCACATTTAAGTCTTAAGTTCTTAGCTTTGCCATCTCAAAATGTCTATCAGTGTTTTCAGTTTTATACTCAATACAGGGCCAATACAATGTACAGTGGGGTGCCTAATAAAAGAGTATAAAGCCTTCAGCGTGGCTAACTTATATATATATATATATATATATATATATATATGCGCTAAAGGCATTTAAATTCTACATTGCATGATGATTTGTATAGAAGATTACCTGGTAAAGAGCTTTTTGAGCAGAAAACGATTTTGCCTCACTATTTGTGGCAGAGCATTTGTTATACTCTCAAACCGTTGCTTGGAAGAAGCCATTTCTGTCAACCAAGAAGAAGGGAAGTAGATCACAATCCAAATACGTAGGAGACTTCCTGTTAATTCTTTTCAGATAAACTGAGAAAATGAATGAAACCAGACCACGATGTATATCTTTTTCTTAAAGCAACCGATTGCGAATCCAAGGCATGACAGGCATGAGGATTTCTAGAAACAGAAGGGATTTTATAGTCGATCCTTAGAATTCTCTCAAAAACATCAATTATCCAAAATGGCATTCAACTGCCGTTGAAGTAAACTGTTATACCAATTTGATTTTAAATCGGTCTTTTATGTATTCTGAAGATATATAAAATTGTTGCCAATGGGTTTTGAGTAACCTTAACTATTTTTAATTCAATTGTTTTTTTCGAACTAGAGATTTGGCAAAACATTATCCAATCTTTTTTCGGATTGAGAGCTAAAAATATCCGAATGCAAGGTAGACTTATACTCTCATGGAGACGAAAAAATCCAAACGGAAAAGAATGGAATATATTATGCAGTCCTGATTGGATAAGTTACAGAAAATGCCTTCCAGAAAATATTTTAAAATACCAAAATTGAGATCTGAAACAAAAATATCTAATAATAAAATATAATATAAATATGAAATAAATATTTATGTTAAAATTTAGTGAAATTTCACATAACTAAAACACCATAACAATATAGTATTTACTAAAATAAAATTACAAACATACTACTATAACATTGTATTATTGAAAAAAACCCAAATAATAACATTGTATTATTGAAAAAAACCCAAATAATAACATTGTATTATTGTATTATTGAAAAAAGTCGAAATAATAATTTTTGAACTCCCGCTCAGTTGGTTATTGTTATGTACAGACATGTAGCTGAGTTTTCGTTTAAGCATTTGCAGGTGCCACTTTCTCTTGCTATATTAAAGGTTGGGTTTGATGGGGATGTCAAAGTATTCAGTGATGGAATCCTCTTGCAGGGAATTTTTTTCTTCCTTGCCTCGATAATCCATGCCATCAGAAATACCTGAAGGTTATATACAAGGCTCAGAGTCTTGTTGCTAATCCAAGAAAGTTACAGTTAATACCCTTTCCAATAAAAAACTGTGAAGCTGTATTTGAGAATCACATATAGCAGCACCACCGTCATAAGCTAGAAGGGGAGTAAAGCTTCTCATTCCAGGCATATGTGCACTAAATCTTCCCTAAAGCCACATTTGTCTGGGTTATTTTTCTCTTCATATATATATATATGTAAACCCTTTGAGGTGATGATATTCTACTGCAAAACCATACAAACATCACCATGAGATTATTAATGGTTAAGAACACGTGTTTCATCTGAAAACGTCACAAGTTCAAATTTAGAGGGGGTAGGGTATGTATACCTACTAGCAGTCAAATGTCAAATTACTGTGCAGAGAAGTCCCTTGTCCCACAAAAAAGAGGGTCTCATACACCAAATAGATGTTTGGCTTAGACCTTAAAATTAGATTATTTATTATTATATTAACTTATAACACTTATATTGCATCGCAGCGGCTGTTTACATCCTTACTTCACTACCTTCCCTATTATCGACATCCGAACTGATATTGACCTGAGTATACAAGCCTAAGATTTGTTTGAAATGATGGAAATGATTCGTAGAATGATCCGAATTATTTTGAGAACGAAATGAAAGCGGAAATATAATAAAGAAATACAGAGATATATTGCCAGAAACACAGAGATACAGTAATATACAATTTCTATTAATGAAAGAAATGTACAGAGACTGTAAAAATACAAAGCGAATGAACTCGCTAGAATGGTGACAACTTATCTCTGAGAAGAGATGTGATGGCTACGCTCATTCGCAAGAAGATGATGATGTTTACAATGAGGCTCCAAAGGCCTTTTTAACATAAAGAAAATCCAAAACCCTAACTCCGGAAGATGAAACACCAAAAGGTTTGCGGGCCTCGATAGGGGTAGTTGATACGTTAACTCCCCAATGGCGTAACCTTTGCATACGATCTTCGTTTGGGGTGTTCGATACTTCGTCGAAAAGGTCTATCTAAGAAGTACAATTTACGTCGGAGATAAGGGTATGCCGTCTAAAACCCTAGGCCCCCCAAAAGTCCAAAACAATGTCATTTAGGGCCTCAAAATGACCCTGAAAGTTTGGGACTCAAAAAACTATAAAAAACTGCCAAAATGAAAAACTATTCATTGAACCAATAAAAGAAGTGATGACCACCAATATCCATCTAGATCATAGAATGAGAACTGTGCTGCTTTTAAATGATGGTCACAAATGTTATGACCATTAGATCTTACATTGAATTTCTTTGAGAACACATTCGTATCTACTTGTGATATACAGGTGGTTCGTTTAGGGGGCATTCAAAGTATGTTGGAATTGCCCATTTGATATCATCATGTTCCAAGGAGTTCTGTGATCGAGACCTCTTAATGTGAACATTATTTGTACATCGAATGTGTCATGAAGTCCTCTATCCATCTTTTTTATTGAGTGCTTGTAGTATTCATTGCAATGTACTATAGTCTATTTATTTTAAGTTCAACGGTGGTTGTAGTTCATTCTCTGATTGTGATATACATGTGGTTGATTTAGGAAGCATTCAAAGTCTATTGGAATAGGCCAGCTGATATCATCATGTTCTTGGGAGTTCTGTGATTGAGACCTCTCAATGTGAACATTATTTGTACGTCAAATATGTCATGAAGTCCTCTATCCATCTTCTTTATTGAGTGCTTGTATTATTCATTGCAATGTGCTATAGTCTATTCATTTTAAGTTCAATAGTGGTTGTAGTTCATTCTCTAATTGTGATTTACAGGTGGTTGATTTAGGAAGCATTCAAAGTCTGTTGGAATTGCCCAGATGATATCATCTTGTTCTAGGGAGGTCTGTGATTAAGACCTCTCAATGTGAACATTATTTGTACTTAAAACATGTCATGAAGTCCTCTACATTTTCTTTATTGAGTGGTTGTAGTATTCGTTATGAAATGTAGGATAGTCTATTTATTTTAAAAGTTTAATAGTGGTTATAGTTCATTTGTAAAGTTTAATGTTCAACTGGTTAGAAATTTGAAAGAATTGATGGAATTACAATTTTAAAGAATTGACAGAATTGTAGATATTAATTGTTGAGATTGCACAATAAGGATGAATTAGAGGTTTTTCAGGGTACTGGATCCATTTGTACATCCAAAACTACAATTCAAACAATAAGAAATTACAATTTCACGAACAATTAATTCTCCTAATTTCAATGATAATTACTAGAAAAAATTAAAAAAATCTAACGTTTAGAATTCTAAGTTCAACTACTAAAATTTTATTTTCTACTCAATTCAACTCAACTGTTATGCGATCTATATGATTTCTGCAAGAGAGACTTTCTCATGTCAATTCTGTTAGAGGGCCTAAGGATTTATGTTTTCTATCTCTGTTGATTCTTGAACGTATCCAGATAGTTGAAATCGTTTATGCCCCTAATTGTTTGGCTGAAAAGCTTCTTCTTCACACTGATAGATTGATTTTCATATCATTATACCATCTAAACACCACCACACTATATTATCAGACAATTTCGTATCTAGAAATTCACAGTTAGATTTGACATGTCACAGTTGTACATAAACCTTTGCCCAAGCCACCTTCATGTGGTAGCGCCAAAAGTTCCATATAATCATGCAGACAATTTCGTATCTAGAAATTCACAGTTAGATTTGACATGTCACAGTTGTACATAAACCTTTGCCCAAGCCACCTTCATGTGGTAGCGCCAAAAGTTCCATATAATCATGCCGATAGGACCGTATGTTAAATTGCTCCCAAAGCCATAAATTTGAAACATTTACTCTAATATCACTTTGTAATGTGCATGGTCGCCACAATTAATGGCATCAAATTTTTCACATACTTTTTTTTTTTCTTAAATTAATTTTTGGTCTAAGAGATTGACCACCAAATTTTCCACACAATTTTTTTTATAATTAAATTTTATATTATTTTAATTTAACAAAATATATTTATGCATTAAAATAAATTCAATGCTGTATATCTTGTCTCCCTGAAAGTATCTGGTAGGGTCTGGAATGTAACCTGAATATATACAAAATTGAATAAATTTGTTGTAGAGATAAATTTGAACATATAATAAAACATAAATATTTATTTATAAAATATTTAAAATTAAATTTGATAGGTTAGTTCAATTGGTTGTTGATATTGTTGTTGGGTATTTGATTAATTTTGTACTCATAAGTGCTCCATTAGAATCCCCTTAGGCAATTCATGAAGAAAACTGAGGTACTATAATGCTGCCAAATTTGGTTCATCTATGACCAGAATTTAGCTTCAAATTTTAATCTCCAAACTGTCTTTTGTTGTTGTTTTAGGACAACAAACAATTATACAACTTTTTTGCTCATAAATTTGATTGGTTAAGTGTTCTTTGAGGTGCCCTTGCAAGTGTTTTCGAACCAATGGTTAGCACATGCAATATAGCTCAAAACAATTAACACTCCTCTTGATCTTTACAACACTATCAAGCTGATCTACACTCTAAGCATGCATGAAATGAACACAAGTGTTTTTGGTCAACATGACCCTAGATAAACCCCCCCGGGGAAAACCAGTTTGGAATGGAAGTATATATAAGTTATGTCTAAAGCATAGAGTACAACAAGTAAACTAGAACAATGGAACCTTTATACATAGCAAGCTCCTCTCGAGTCTTGCCAAAGGAACCAAGAAGATATGTGCACAAACTTAGTGCACCCTCTTCTCTTGTTGCCAAAATCGCTCAAGTGATGTGCCCTTGATCCTTGTTGCTCCGAAGAATAATCCCTTGCACCACAAGAAGCTCTTGTGTGATACCTCTCCAATGAGACAAACCAATCAACAATCGCCCAAGTCTAGCTAGTGCCTGCTAGGTGTGCACCCTCCTCCTATAGTGCGCCCTTCTCCAAGCAAAGATGATCACCACAAATAAGTAAGGGTCCAAGCCTCTATAGCTCTCCATGGATGAAGACGCCCAAGCATCCCTCAACCAACGCTTCTAACCTCATCCTCATGCTCTCTCTCAAACTCTCTAAGTGAACATAAGAGTGAATGAGCCTCCTTAGGCCCTATGCGCCCTCCTTGAACCTTCATAAGGAAACCTAAGATTTGGATGGCTAGGATCTTCCCATGCCATCTCTAATCAAAGGTTGAGATCATCCCATAGTAATCTCACTCACAAACCCACTTTGGGTTAAGTTCCCTCAGTTCACTTTATGTCCCCTCATTCACCCACTTAGTGAATAATTAGTCACTTTTGCCTTAAGTGACAAAAATTCAACCTTTTGACTTAAGTGAATTCAAAGTTGAATTAGACATAAAGTACAAGGTACATAGTCCCAATGTATTTCCCACTTGTGGTTAGAGACCCAAAACCACAAGGGGACCACTTCCCAAGGTACACTGAAACTCAACACTCCCTCTTACCGAGGAGAGTGTTTCTCACCAAGCCCATCTTGTCTTTGAGGTAGACATGTTTGCCTTTTGGCAGGGCCTTGGTGAGAATATTTGCAACCTGCTCATCAGTCAGAATATATTGAAGTTGTACTGCCCCTCGTTGAACCCAATCTCTGATGAAGTGGTATCTGATCTCTATATGCTTTGACCTGTCATGAAATATTGGATTCTCATTGAGTTTGATACAACTCTGATTATCACAGTGAATGATAGTCGGAGTCAACTCCTGACCAAATAATCCTACCAACAACTTATGAAGCCAAATGGCCTCGCAACTGGCCTGATTGACCACCATATACTTTGCCTTGGCTGAACTTAAAGCATCTGACTTTTGTTTTAGGCTGTACCAGGAAACAAGTCCTGACCCCAACCCAAAACAACACCCTAAGGTGCTCTTTCTGCCAATAGCACATCTTGCATAGTCCGAGTCTGTGTAGCCAACCAAACTCACTCCATCCCCTCTGACATAGTCTAGGCCATAATCCACTGACTCTGCAATGTCCCTCAAAACATGGTTTGCCCCAAGCCAGTGAACACTCATCGACTCTACCATGTACTGGCTGAGAGTGTTCATGGAAAAACAAATATCTAGTCTAGTGTTGACCAGATACATCAACGATCCGATCAATTGTTTATATCATGTAGCATACACCAACTGGGAATTTGAAGCACTAAGCTTCTTCCATTTAGTGACTATGGGTGTCGATATAGGCCTGCAATTCTCCATCTGAAACATGATCAAAATGTATGCAACATACTTCCCCTATCCCAGGAAGATGTGACCCTCCTCCTGCCATACCTCCATGCCCATAAAATAGTGCATCAAACCAAAATCACTCATATCAAACTTTGATGCAAGTCCCCGCTTGCACTCAACTATAAGATGCTCTGCTCCCGTGATGAACAAGTCATCCACATATAAAATGAGAATGAGCGTGTCCTCACCTCTAATGATGTAATAGAGGTTAGGATCAACATCGCTCTTCTCAAATCCCATCTGAAGCAAATATGAGTCAATGCGTGAATACCAAGCTCTAGGAGATTGCTTCAGACCATACAATGCCTTTCTCAGAAGGCACACGCGAGACTCTCTCTCACTCACCTCGAACCCCTGTGGCTGCTTAATGTACACCTCCTCCTCAATAAAGCCATTGAGAAATGTAGTCTGGATTAGCCAACCTCTGTTCCCCCTTTATTCGATAGATGAGGCCAAGCCCGATATGGTGGATCAGGAGGAAAATGAGTCTTAACTCTATCTTTTCCTTCCAGTAAAGCCATTGGTGAGGGGGGAAAGTACTGGGATGCCCTGGAGGGTAACCCATCCTTCGGGGAGCACCTGTGTTCCTCCTATCTTCTTCTTCATGATGGAGATGCTTGGTCTTCAGATAACACCTCTTCAACCAGGAGCGATGAACCAACACATTTCCTGCACCGAGGTCCTTGGAGGAAACAAGACAAAGTGGCAGACAATCCAAGGATAAGGTTATAACCCTGTCAGCTATGGGATTCAAACAGTTCGGGTTTGGATGATATAGANAGTCATCCACATATAAAATGAGAATGAGCGTGTCCTCACCTCTAATGATGTAATAGAGGTTAGGATCAACATCGCTCTTCTCAAATCCCATCTGAAGCAAATATGAGTCAATGCGTGAATACCAAGCTCTAGGAGATTGCTTCAGACCATACAATGCCTTTCTCAGAAGGCACACGCGAGACTCTCTCTCACTCACCTCGAACCCCTGTGGCTGCTTAATGTACACCTCCTCCTCAATAAAGCCATTGAGAAATGTAGTCTGGATTAGCCAACCTCTGTTCCCCCTTTATTCGATAGATGAGGCCAAGCCCGATATGGTGGATCAGGAGGAAAATGAGTCTTAACTCTATCTTTTCCTTCCAGTAAATCCATTGGTGAGGGGGGAAAGTACTGGGATGCCCTGGAGGGTAACCCATCCTTCGGGGAGCACCCGTGTTCCTCCTATCTTCTTCTTCATGATGGAGATGCTTGGTCTTCAGATAACACCTCTTCAACCAGGAGCGATGAACCAACACATTTCCTGCTCCGAGGTCCTTGGAGGAAACAAGGCAAAGTGGCAGACAATCCAAGGATAAGGTTATAACCCTGTCAGCTATGGGATTCAAATAGTTCGGGTTTGGATGATATAGAAAAGTGCTCGGGGAATTCTAGGTTTTACCTCGGTTAGAAATAAGTGTCCCATATAAGACTAAAGGTGAGGTGTGCAATGAATCTATCCCCACCATAAAACTGAGGATCTCCTCCATACATAGGAGGGACGAGGGTCTTGAAAGTAGGTAGCATAGCTTATTATAAGGAGTGGGCACGCACTTAGAACATTATTGATATTACCTTTCTCATCCTACTTGATTAATGGAAGTGGGTTGCACATGAAAGGAAGGAAGGAACACTCTGTCTTGGTGGGATCCTCAAAATTTCCAAAGGTGAGATAGGTTGCGTGAACCAAACCGAGAGTGTTGTTTCTCAATGGTATCGTAAGATCCAACTCGCCTTTACATCCATCTGATGTGTCCTCCAACCCATCTCTGCCGCTATGGCAATAATACTCCTAATGGAAGTGTATCTCGCAACTAGTGCTAATGTCTCATCATAATCAACTCCCTCTACCTGAGAGAATCCATGCGCCACAAACCGGGCCTTGTGTTTCTCTATGCTGCCATTTGCAACATACTTGGTCTTCTACAACCATCTCGAAGTCACAACTGACTTTCCTTTTGGCCTTAGATTCACTTCCCAAACATCATTGCGCACAATGGAGTCATACTTCTCCAACATGGTCTCTCACCAAATCTGATGGTCAAATGCCTGCGCAAATGTCTGTGGCTCTGCATATGTGATGCTCGTCACCATCGCTAAGTAGGACCCAAGCCTCTATGGTGCTCTTCTCTCTCTGAACTGTCTCTTGGGCTCTCCTACATTCTCCTTGGATTCCTTCAGGGTCTGCTGAAACCATCTCGGTTTCCTCTTCCCTGAAGTAACCAAGGGAGAAGTAAGATCTCCTCGCCCAAGTGTCTTTGCCTCAGATCTAATCCCAACACTCTGAGATCCTGAAGCCTCTGCACCCTCTTCCTGAACCCATTGCAACTGCGAACCTGAAGTTGTGCAAGATGACCCTGTCACCCCTAAAACTGGTGTACCAGACACCTGAAGCTGTGCTCCCTTTGAAACATCAATCTGTGTCTCTGCATCCTCCTCAATACTGACTCTCGACTCGAGAGACCTCCAAAAATCTCTACCCTTCTCAAATCTAATATCTTTGCTCACCACAACTCTCTGTTGTGATGGAATGTAAATCCGGTAGGCCTTTGAGACCTATGAGTACCCAACTAGAATCCCCTACTGGGCTGTGGGGTCTAGCTTTGTCCTCCTCTCTAAGGGGACATGAGAGTATGTCAAGCAACCAAAAATCCTGATGTGCTCAACATTGGGCCTCCTACTAGTGAAGGCCTCCTCAAGAGTCTTCTTTAAAAAAATACCATGGGGAGTCCTGTTCTGCAGATAAAATGCAACAACACTTGCCTCAACCCAAAGGTATAGAGGCAAAATCTGGTCATGCAACATAGATCTCGCTACACTTGTAATCACCCTGTTCTTCCTCTCGAAAACCTCGTTCTGTTTGGGGTTGTAAGGAACGATCATATGTCTTCTAATCCCTGCACAGGTACAAAAGTCTACAAACTCCTTGGAGGCATACTCACCTTCGTTGTCTGACCGCAATACCTTGATCCTCTTTCCTGTCTGGTTCTCCATAAGAGATTTGAAGTCTTGGAACCTCTTGAAGACCTCACTCTTGGCCTCCATGAATAGATCTAGGTATTCCTTGAGTGGTCATCTATGAATGTGAGATAGTACTCAAAACCACTCAAGGATGCCCAAGACATGGGCCCACACACATCTGTGTGTACTAAATCCAGTACCCCAATTAACGTGCTGTCACTGCTGGGAAAAGCAACCTTGGTAAACTTACCAAGCACACACCCTTTGCACACATCCTGATGCTCTGAACTGAACCGTGGAACTCTTGTCACAAAATCTCTCAGTCCTCCAAGAGCCCCATGATGAAGGTGATCCATCCTCCAATGCCACAATTCACACAACTGATTGCTGCTGTCGCTACTCCCTGCCAAAGCATACAGGGTCTGAAAAATAAATCTCTATAGTTTCCCATTCCTCACTCCAATCACCTTCCCTAAGGTGAGATAGGACCCCTTAGGGTGTATGAGGACCTCTGTCCCTCTTAAGGACACCTCAAGACCCCTATCTTGGAGGGTGGAAATTGATATCAAATTCTTCTTCAACCTAGGGACGTAGAGAACATCCCCGAATGAAAGAGATGGCATACTCTCCCTCTGAAAGGTAACTGTGCCACGCCCAACAACTTTGACTATGGAATCATCACCAAGAGAAATCTCCATCCTAACCTTTGGATCTATGAGGTCAGTAAAATGCTCTCTAAAACCAATGATGTGGTTTGAAGCCCCATTGTCTATGTACCAAATGCTAGGTGTTGCCTCAACTGAAGTGCAACAAATGAGGAAGGCACACTCCCTCTCAAACTGTGCCTGAAACTATGCCTCATCCATTGTAGCTTCTGTACCACCCAACCTCTTCTTCCTATTGGGACACTGTCCAACATAGTGCCCCATCCTCTTACAATTTTCTGGTGGCTTGGCCCCCATCTTGGGACCCTTTCGTGCACCCTTTCCAACCTTCTTCTTTCCCTTTGTCCAAAGAGAAAGATCCTCATCACCCTCAGATATCAATTGTTGTCCTGAAGACCCAGAGCTGCATCTCAACTCCTGCTGTACAAAATCATCCCAAAGTCTCTCCCAAGTAGGCATGACCTCTCGGGGAGAAATTCCTCGTACAAATGAACCCCAAGGTTTGGAAAATTTGTTTAAAGTTGTCCTCACAAAAAGTCCGGATCCATAATCTCTCCGACCGTTGCTAACTCATCTCGAATCTGAGTGAATCTTCCAAGGTATGAAGTGACTGACTCAGTCTTGAGCATATGAATTCTCTTGCGTTTGTCTTGTACAACCATCTTTCGGTTCTGGTTAGGACTTTGGTAAAGCTTGCACAATGATGCCCATATCTCAAATGCATAGTCTTTATCAGTCAAGTGGGGTATGATTTGATCCCTCACTGCATCACAAATAGTCCTCTTCGCCTTGGTGTTTTTCTTCTTGAAATATGCATCCAACAATGGTGATGGAACATGTGCTGGAGGAATCATCGCGAGAGATTGAACTATATCCCATAGTTCAAGATCCTCCAAGATGAAAATGATCTTGGTCTTCCAAGGGGACCAGTTTCTAGCTCCGGCTAGCCTATCCTCTACATGCCTATGAGATATCGACATATCTGACCACTGAATTCACATTGATGCTACAACTGCAAAAGAGCACTGCCTCACTCTTGTCAACATAGGTGTGAAAAGAGGCAGTCAAACTACAACCTCATTCCTGACAAAACAAGTGTGAAAAGGGGTTGTCCAAATCAACCTCACTCCTGTCAACACATGTGTGAAAATAAGTTGTCTACTAGGTCCACAACAGTCCTACAAGCTATCCAAAAAATTAGCCAACAAGCTGTCCGACAAAACTGTTAACTAGCTATCCGAAAAATCTGCCAACAAGCTTTCAAGAAATTGTCCACAAGATGCTCTAGAAATCAACAAGTGTTCTCCAACAAGGCTCTGATACCATGAAGAAAACTGAGGTACTATGATGTTGCCAAATCTGGTCCGTCTTTGACCATAAGTTAGCTCTAAGTTTCAATCTCCAAATTGTCCTTTGTTGTTATTTTAGGACAACCAACAATTATACAACTTTTCTGCTCATAAATTTGATTGATTAAGTGTTCTTTGAGGTGCCCTTGCAAGTGTTTTCGAACCAATGGTTAGCACATGAAATATAGCTCAAAACAATTTACACTCCTCTAGATCTTTACAACACTATCAAGCTGATCTACACTCTAAGCATGCATGAAATGAACACAAGTGTTTTTGGTCAACATGACCCTGGATAAACCCCCCCCGGGGAAAACCAATTTGGAATGGAAGTATATATAAGTGATGTCTAAAACATAGAGTACAAAAAGTAAACTAGAACAATGGAACATGTATACATAACAAGCTCCTCTCAAGTCTTTCCAAAGGAACCAAGAAGATATGCGCCCGAGCTTAGTGTGCCGTCTTCTCTTGTTGCCAAACTCGCTCAAGTGATGCACCCTTTATCCTTGTTGCTCTGAAGAATAATCACTTGCACCACAAGAATCTCTTGTGTGCTACCTCTCCAATGAGACAAACAAATCAACAATCACCCAAGTCTAGCTAGTGTCTGCTAGGTGTGCGCCCTCCTCCAAGCAAAAATGATCACCACAAATAAGTAAGGGTCCAAGCCTCCATAGCTGCTCCATGGATGGAGGAGCCCAAGCATCCCTCAACCAACGCTTCCAACCTCATCCTCATGCTTTCTCTCAAATTCTCCAAGTGAACATAAGAGTGAATGAGCCTCCTTAGGCACTATGTGCCCTCCTTGAACCTTCATAAGGAAACCTAAGATTTGGATGGCTAAGATCTTCCCATGCCATCTCTAATCAAAGGTTGAGATCATCCCACAATAATCTCACTCACAAACCCAATTTGGGTTAAGTTCCCCAAGTTCACTTTATGTCCCGTCATTCACCCACTTAGTGAATAAGTAATCACTTTTGCCTTAAGTGACGAAAATTCAACTTTTTGATTTAAGTGAAGTCAAAGTTGAATTAGACATAAAGTATAAGATACATAGTTCCAATGTATTTCCCACTTGTGGTTAGAGACCCAAAACCATAAGGGGACTACTTCCCAAAGTATACTGAAACTCAACAATTAAATAGTAAAATATAATATATTATGAAGAAAAAAGTCACTATAAAAGATAAAGCTAAAAAATTACAGAGGTAAAATGAAAACTAAGGAGTCAACCATGGGAATAAATAACATGCTATATATTAAAGTTAGGTTAGCCAATCTAACTTAAAAAAGTCTTAAAGTGATAGTACATAATCCACCTAGAGTCATAGAGTCAAATAGTATATAGAGATCTCAAAACTTTCATATTATAAGTTATAATATGTGTACTTTGAAAATTAACATATGAGTAGGCCATTTCCACATGATTATAATCTCTTTTAATTGGATAATGCATGTGTCACTATGTTAGTATTGAATCTATACAACCATAAAACATAAAATTGTACGTATATGTGCAAAAGATGTTATCCTTGGGCCACCGTTCCTTTGGCTACATCAAATATTTATCAATTTCTTTTCTTTTTGGTGCTTATTGACATGGCCAAATGCCTTTCGTGAACTGCATAGATTTATTTGGGGAAATAGAGATTTCTCTATTTAAAATGATTTAACTCTAAAATTCTTAGACCTATCCTATTTTACATCTTTTTATTTAGGAATTAAGTTTGAAATGATTTAATTCTAATTTTTTTTAATAGTTATCCTATTCTATATCTTTCTATTCAAGAAAGAAGAACAAATAAATAGATATGGAATGAAATGAATGTAAATAATAAACATAAATTAGTTTATTGAACCATCAAGAAATTTTAAATAATATTCTATATTTTTCTATTCAAAAATTAAAAACAAATTAATAGATATGGAATCAAATGAAATGAAAGCAAATAATAAATATAAATCAATTTATGGAACCATCAAGAAATTTCAAATAATATACTATAAATAGAAGTAAGCAAAGTTGCAACCACATTTATTTGTCAATATCATTAATAAGCAAATGTAAGAATAATTTTAGCCCAATAGACCAAAATCACTCTAAAATATATGGCCAACCTACTTTTAAATTAACAAGAAAAATAATTTACATGGCGAACAAAAAGCCCTTTCTACTAGCTTTGATCCTATTTATTCTGAAATGGGTTACATTAAGTCAAAAGGTTTAAACTTCCCAACCCTTCATAGTCTTCTAAAATGGGTTACACTAAGTCAAAAGGTTTAAACTTCCCAACCCTTCATAGTCTTCATATAACTTTTAGAGACTTGCGCCTTTTCTTTTATATGTTTCTTTACATAATTTTTCCAAGCTTCATACATCTCTTGGATATGGTCAACTCGTGGATAATTATTTTGTTCTACTCAGGCTTTAAACAATGCAACATTTTGCTTTACCTTCCTACACTTTTTTCTTACTAAAAAATGATTTTATTAAAATTATCTCCTTACAGGGAGTTTCTATGTAATCCTTCATCTTTGCTTTGTTGATGTTATTGATGGAATGACATGTCTCTCTGGCTAAATACCATCTTCTAAAGCCAGATAACCACATTTCGAAGGTAGAAATTGCCATTTTGCCCAAAAGATGGAATATTACTAAAGCCTAGGTAACCACATTTTAAGGGTAGAAATTGCCATTTTGCTCAAAAGATGGAATATTAAATTTATATACAAATCTTTCCACTACTCCCATAGCTTCTCACAATTCCCAAATTATTCTTCAATGTCCCTCCATAGATTACTTCCAGGATTTGAGTTTCACTTGTACATGAAATTTCATGGGGTTTCACAAACACCAACTTGCCATTTCTTTACCAAGTCAAATTGAATTTGCACTCTCTCTTACTGCATTTTCCATTCATTTTACATCTTGACAATGTTCATAGAAGTCTTGAGATTGTTTGTAGAAAACTCTATATTGGATTTAACTCATCTTGGATCTCCAAAGCATATTTAATAACTTCTGCATTGTTGGCTTGGTGTTGATGATTTTTTTCAAAAGATTTAACTCATCTTGGATCTCAATAGCATATTCAATAAATTTTGCAATGTTGGCTTGGTGTTGATGACTTTTCCCCATTAGGGAAAAATATCATTGTCTAGGGTAGTCTTTGTGGGGAATAAAGAGAACCCCTTTGTTGGTGTAATATGATGTGCCTTGTTGATCCAGTGCACTCTTGCCAACTCACTATTGTTTCCTTCAGTTGTTTTAGGTGCTTTCTTGTAGTTGCAATAGTTAAGCTTCACTTAGCTGTTTGCTTTGCCTTGTTTTTAGGCAATATTTGTGGCATTTCATTGCACAAATCACTTTTGGCGTTGTCTAAACGTTCTACTTTTTGACATTTTTCATTGGAATCAGACAACATAAATCTGGGTGAAATCACAATTTTTTGTTGTTTAAATTTCATTTCTGAATGTATAAATGGATTTAGTGTCCTGAAAAACTCCCGGGACACTCGGATTATCTAGAGTTAACAACTCAAATACACAGAACCGACAATTTCTCACTGGATTTCAGACAAAATTAAATCGATAATATCCTTAGAAAAGAACCAAAATGTTAAACATTTAGACTACAACCTTTCTTTTTCGAATCTTGACTCTAGCAGACTATTGTATTTGTAGTCCTTTGCCCTTCATTCTTGGATTTATGATTCAATTTGTTAATGAGCATTGCATACCTTATACATATCTGTGTTTTTCTCTTTGATCTTCATATATTCTCCATTAGACTGTGTATATTGGGTGGCTCAATAGCCAAATTCTACACTGTATCAAAGTTTAAGATGCTCTAAGAAGAGGTTTACATTGTTGAGAAAATTGTATTATGGGGGGCTCATTTCACTTGTCTTAGCCAGTACACAATGCGTGGAGTCCATAAAAGATTTTGCTTCCTTAGTTGGAGCAAGTCCTTCATTTTTTTTTAATGAATCGAGACTGGAAAATGTATTAGAGGTGGCCAATAATGGCTATGGAATACAAAGTGCTTTGCCTACTGTCTCAGAAAAAGTTGCCACGACCTTTTTATACAATGTCTATTGCCTATTTCCCTTCCTTGTCTATTGCCTATAGGCAATAGAAATTGTATAACCCTTCTAGTACCAATCCATCATGAATAATGATGTGTGGGAAGTGGTTCTGAGACCAGAAGGGAAGTCAATAGTGACTTCCAAGTGGATCTACAAGATCAAGCATGCTGCAAATAACAACATAGAGAAGTACAATGCTAGATTTGTGGCTAGAGGATTCTCCTAGAAAGAAGGAGAAGATTATGACGAGACATTTTTTCCAGTAGCCAGGGATACTTCTATTAGATCTATTATTTCTATTGCTTATGTTATGGGCTGGAAATTACACTAGATGGATGTAAAGACTTCTTTCTTGAATGGTGTAATTGAAGAAGAATTGTACATAGAGCAACCACAAGGTTTTGTAATCTATGGGAAGGAATCCCATGTTTCTAAATTGAAGAAAGCTTTGTACGGGATTAAGCAGACACCTAGGGCATGGTATGCCAGAATAGATATTTATTCGATGAGCTTGGGGTTTACCAAGAGCGATGTAGATCCCAACCTTTACTGCAAGTTTGAAGATGGTTTCCCCTTGATATTGGTACTATATGTGGATGACCTGTTTCTTACAGGGGATGAGAATCTCATAGATGGGTGCAAGAGGGAGCTCACTTCACAGTTAGAAATGAAGGATCTAGGTTTGATGCACTATTTATTGAGATTAGATGTATGGTAAAGACCATATGAGATCTTCCTTAGCCAAGGAAAATATACAGTTGAGATCCTGCAGAGATTTGGGATGATGGATTGCAAGTCCATGACCACACCTATGGTTACGAATATGAAGCTCTTGAGTGATTCTTCTTTAGATTTGGTTGATCCCACAATATATAGACAGTTGATCGGATCCTTGATGTACCTGGTTAACACCAGATCGAATATATGCTTTGCAATGAACGCATGAGTCAGTACATGGTTGAGCCTAGACATGTACATTTGGTAGCAACAAAGCATGTATTGAGGTATCCACATGGTACGTTGGATATGGAATCAGATATGTCTCAGACGATGAAGTAAAGCTACGGGGTTATACAGACTCTAACTGGGTGGAAAGTGAAGTGGAAAGAAAAATCACATCAAGATGTTGCTTGAGTTTGGGATTAGGTATGATCTCATGGTTGAGCATAAAACAATCGTTAGTGACACTCAGTACAACATAGGTAGAATATATAGTAGCTAGTGTTGTAAGTCGTGACGTAGTGTGGCTTCAGAAGTTGCTTGCATGGTTATTTGATCTAGAGTTGGAGCCAACTTTGATATACTGTGATAATCAAAGTTGTGTGAAGCTTTCACAGAATATTGTCTTTCACGACAAGTCAAAGAATATAGAGATCAAATACCATTTCATTCGAGACATGGTGTAGAAAGGAGCAGTAGAACTCTGGTACATATCCACTGATGAGAAGATAACAAACATTCTCACCAAGCCTCTATCTAAAGTGAAGTATGAGTACTTCAAAGACAAGCTTGACGTAATGCAGAATGTCCACCCTCGTTGAGAGGGAGTTGTGATGTTTCTCCTACAGTGGGAAAATACTCTCCCTATGGCCAAGGGATTCCTAGATCAGTCATGTGAAATGACTAAGGGAGTAATGAGTATCTTGGTACAAGTCTTTCCTAAGGCATGTGAAGTGGCTAGGTGTGATTAGGACTTGTAGCATGGTATTTCCTATGCCATGTGAAGTGGATAGGTGTGGTTGGGACCATGGTGTAGCATTTCTCAAGCCATGTGAAGTGGCTAGGTGTGAATGAGGCTATGGTGGTAGTCTTTCCCATAAAAAGTGAAGTGGATAGGTGTGATTGGGACAACTAGGAGAGAAGAAACATTGTAGATACTTGCAGTGTAGTCTCGAGACTATGATGGCAGTATTTACCATGCCATGTGAAGTGTAAGGGTGTGATTGAGACTACTAGAGGAGAACATCATGGAGTAATACCTTCCTTGCTAAGAGGGAGTGTTGATGTTTTGTAGCAGCGGGAGACTTCCCTCCTGGACAAATTTTCTTAGAGAGGAATATTCTAAGAAGTCAAAGGAAGACCATTGAACAATTAAAGAATACCCTAGAAGAGAAGTCGGCCCCATAGGAAAATAA
>JZKD02S1983350.1:14745-33376 GCA_000966675.3 Picea glauca
AACAATAAATTTGAGCTATGGAAGCTCAAGATGCGGGATCTGCTTGTGCAACAAGGATTGAAAAAGGTGTTGGCTGGAAAGACAAAGAAACCGACAAGCATGCCATAGGAATGGGAAGATATGGATGCAACATCCCTCAGTACCATTTGTTTGTGTTTGGAAGAAAAATTTTTGTTTAACATCATTGGAGAGGAGGCAACAACAAGAGAGATGTTGGTTGAGTCATCGTGAAAGAAAAAAATGTATTTACCTTTGAGTTGTAAAAATTGTTGATTGCATGTAAATGGGAATATGTTTGTAAGATGTAGTGTTATGGAACAAATCGGTAAGTGTGGACACAAACTAATATACCTAATTTCAACAAGAAATTAGAACAAAATAGAGCAGAATAAAAGCTTCTCCTTAGATTTCATTGTAATGTAAACTAGTTCAAAGAGGGACAAATGACATACCTTTTAAATGTCATTGATCCTCTCTAGTATTGTCCTTGCTCCATATTTGGATTTGTGGGATGTTGAACCTATTAAGAAGAAAAAACCAATAACGAGAGAGAACAACGATATATATATTCCAATGAAGCCTATGTATAAGATCAAGGAGTTATACAATAAAAATGGAGACACTTTTATAGGGAAAATATGTATCACTGCATTATATTGATGAAAGTGGAGAATAAAACCTATGCCTTGATTTTGAAAGGTTCCTTCCAATGGCCCTTTTCTTCAACACACAAGACTTTTATCCAATGCTTTTGATGAAGAGTATTCATAACCTGACTTGGAAAGCTAAAGCAAAGCTATTACAAGTACAATATTCAGCAGAATTATTCATGCATAAGCAAGCCTAGCCTTTCCCATGAGATATCCCTCTTTATATAGGGTGAAAGAGGGATAGATGAGGATATTAGGATGATCCCACTAAATCATATAATCGATTAATATCCAAACCGATCAGAGGCCACCTCATCTTCTAGAATATTTCATTCTAGAAATTTCGTGAATTTCACCTTTTCCCCTTGTTTGAGCATCGTCGCACCCTAAGAACAAGCAGCCTACGGTGAAGTTGTAGTCCTATTTGGTGCAACATGTGACAATCAAGCATCGTCCCACCCAAAGCATTTAGTAGGGTGTGGCAATCTCCTTTGATAGGGTTTTTAACAAAAGAAAGATGATTCAATTTTTCATGGAGAAAGTCTCATTTATTAGCTTCGAGGAATAGAGAAGTGAGTCATACAGATATCGTCAGTTGATCATAGGGGTGACCAAATTAATGTGTAACAAAATTCCCCCCAAAGTATGAATTTGGAACATGTAACAGTTGAAATACTTTGTAGAATGTGTGTGTCGAGAACAAGGAGCACATCGGTCGGGAACCTGCAAACAATCAAGCATCTGCATAATAATATACCATTTTCTAAGGTAGGAATTCTCATTCTCACTCTACAAGTGACTCTAAGAATATGTTTCAAGTGATTCATGGCCACCAAACATACATTGTGGATCCATGTCATCATGATTCAACATAGCCACGAGAAATACATTGTGGACCTATGCTCTAAAAACTCAAATTTGGACATAGCCACGAGACATACACGGTGGATCTATATGTCAGTACAGACTTATGAATACTCCATCGCAACCTGGACCAATATGGTGATGTCTAGGTTCTTCATTTCCATCGTCCTGAAGTATGAATCTATCCATGTGATTATAGGTGTCGAAGTTAAACATGGTAGAAAACACTTGATTACGGGTCATTAATGGATATCGTTAACAAGTGCGAAGTAAATCACCATTGATGTCAATGACTCCCAAGGTATTCTAGTACAATCCAATGAATGTAAATTAATGACTTGAAGTCGAACACTCGATGGAATCTTCTAATCAGGGGCCAATGATGTGAACCCATTGTTGAAAATGAGGAGACGTGTCATTGAGGCATGCAGGTTACAAGGTACTAAATGATTTCTAAGTCTAATTCCTAGATAATGAGTTGAAGTCGACAGGAAAAGACCTGTCATAGGAGGGCCTTAATGTATCCCCCATCGATGAAACGAAATATGTAACATATTTGAAGTAGATTAGAGTATAAAGTGATTCAGAAGTGACTCAGGGAAGGCCGACACGATAATAATTTGATGATTGGAGATGGTCGACTCGATAGAAGGCTTGTTTAGGTTGAACTTCTCTTGAACGAATGAACGACATGATAATTGTCTTGGAAACATTGCTTCAAGGAGGACCCAAAAAATGGATTTGTGGATGGTAAAAAGAGAGACAAATGGATTTCCCAACCTAAATACAATGATGAAGAGGGGTGTCATGTTCAAGAGAGACTTACTGCCACTAACACAGATACAAATATACATTTCTTTCCCAATTTTCCCCCACCATTTCTGGCGAGTACCTCTTTATTTATACGTAAGATTGAGGAGGATAACATACGCTTGTAATGTAAGCTCATCCTTCGGATGAGTCCCTCAGAGTATTTTTAACGAACCCTAGGAAGGAGTGGTTCAGTCCCATATGGATCTTTCGATGCTTTTTTTACGAGTCCAAAGAAAGAAAACTCAAGGGGGGTTTTCATGTTTAGAGAGTCTGAAAAATGCTTAAAGAAAACTCCAAAATGTCATTTTTCGTAAATTAGTATGACGAGATCGAAAAAGAGATAATATACCACTCATCAGACATTTTCTTCAAATACTTTTATGAGCGTGAAAAGAACAAGGTCGCTTGACTATCTTTTCATGTTTAGGGAGCTTGAAAAGAGCTTAAAGGAGACTCCTGGGGGTTCGTTTTTCGTATTTCCATTAGGATTCTGAAAAAGCGATAAACGTTTGCTTGATTACATTCTCATAATTTCACAAGCATGAGAAAGAATAAATACCATGCTCAGAGTTTTTCCTAAAAAACCCTAAAAGTATATATACATCATAAAAACACGCAAAAAAATGACCAAAAAGGGGTGATCCATATCAAAATCCTAGTCGTCAAAACTCTCAACTTGCAATATCGACACTTTGCAAAGTTCATTAGGTTTATAACATAGGTGAAAATATTTGAAAATTAATTTAATTTGAAATTAAAATGGTAAAAATATATAAAACATGTCAAAACTAGTTCATTTACCATTTCATTTGCATTTTCACCAAACTAGTGCCAAAAACCCTCCTTTTCCTATGATTTTCAAGTGACGATTATGGAGCGTCCAGTGGATGATTTCTCGATCCGCTTCTGTGAGGTAGGTATTCTTCCTCCCCTCTCTCTTTTCATGGTAAAAATTTTCAATTTTAATGGTTAAATTTTGAGTTGTGAGCAATTTTCCAAGGGAGATTGCACTTTGAGATCGTCGCGGGACCTCCCTATCATGAACTACGATGATCCTAGATCATTGTAGGGGTTCTATAGTCGGGGTGAGATGACGCCATATTGTGGGAAAAAGGGCCCCTGCGACGACCGCAACTCAAAAACTAAAAAGAGAAAGGGAGATAGGAAAACTTCCAATTTTGAAATTTTGATGAACTAAATCATTTTTTATTGTTGTTTGGCAGATTTTCATTAGTCATCATGCTCGAATGGAGGGAACGAGAGAATGAGGAGGAATATTTATTTATAGGGAATGATATGGGCACTGTAATGGTACTCCAGGTGTGTGGCTTGCTAAAAATTCTCAAAGTGCGGGGCATGAGGACCCAATTGATGCTCTTGGAACATTTAGTCTGTATGTGGGACGTTAACAAGAAATCATTTCATGTTGGGGTGCATACACTCACCCTAGATATCGATGACATCTACTTCTTGACTGGTTTATCTCATCATGGCTCTCGAGTGTCATTATCGGGAAGCAGATGTGGTGGTGAACCCATGGATTATTATGCGGTACATCACTACATAGCCGATACAGAGAAACATAGTGGAAAATTTTCCATAAAGTATGTTCAAGACTTGCCTTTGAGGACTATACTATATACTATCACTCGTATGGCAGGGAGTGAAACTCCTCACATGGATTTATAGAGCCATTTTCAGTATGCTATCGAGTGTATGGAGCCTCGAGTTTTCAATTTGTGTGAGGGCCTCCTAAAAATCATGAAGAAACAATTAAAAAACTGTAGGACCAATCGATTGAAACAATTCGGGTATGGATCTATTTTGGTATCCTTCTTCCTAGAGAGGGTCCCCATTCTACATCTACAACATATGGAATGGGGAATACCCGCTCCACAGGATCCTCGAATGAAGGGATGGGTAGACTTTATGACACGTCATGGTGGCATGCCAATCGTTACATATGGTCCATCTTTCTTCCAGTGGTTGAGGGATCAACTTGTCATGGTTTAGAACTATGCATATGCGGGACTGACTTCCATGGAGATCCTAACTTGGCATTACCTAAGGGTTCTCAGTGGGAAGAGATAGGTAAAAAGGAATATTTTTCATTATATGTTGTTTTTGGTATTTTAATTATGATTTTTTTTATGTATCCGAGAATAATCAAGTTCTCTCAATAATGCAAATGTGGCACCTTTTAGTCCTCCAGGATCATATCCTATCCAGAGATGTGGATAGATAGGTGCAGTGGTAGGTCGAGGGGTAGTAGCTGAGGAGATCGAGGAGATCGAACACAGCCTTGAGGGATTGACCATGAACATCCCTGACATCGTTGTGGATGAGTTACCTCGACGCTACCAATGCCATACAGTTGGCGTGTCAACGTCCATTGGTCGAATGATCCATCGTGTAGCATGGGAATTCGTTTTTTATAGCGAGAAACATCCTTTATGAATATGTATATGAAGCCATGTGCTTCACCATTTTGGTCTCAGGACACACACTTTTTGTAACTTTTGACATTATAATATAAAACTTCTACCGACTTATTTGTATTTTAAATGTATGTTTGGATTTATAAATGGTGCAAATGTCTATCTAAAACATAATTAGCTAATGCATCTGTTAATGTGTTTAGATATGTAGGAATGTGTTGATATTCAATGTAATCAAAATGTCTTTCCAAGAGGCGAATTCTCAAGTATACCTGTAACAATGTAGGACTTCAGATGGAATAAATGTTGCTTAATTGCAGCACCACTAGTTGTGAACCAAGACGTAAAATTAGATGGTGGATTCCAAATGAAATGGAATCAGTTAATAACTCAATAAATGCACTGCATTCTACAATATTGTTAGTTGTATGACCAAGTAAAATACCATGTAGACTGATCAACTCATCGGTAGGTGCATAGATTTCCCATGCAGCAGACGCTAGATTTTGAGTACCACTACTAGCACCATCAGCAAATCCGATATAGAGTAGCAAGAATGACGACATATAGAAACCAAGCACAAGGCAAGGTAAGAAACTTAAAGGCAGAACAAGAAATGACAAAAAACACACTAGAGTATGATGCACTAAAATACAAAGCACTCATGCAAAAACACTTTAATCATAGTACTTATTTAGGTAAATCCCATTTATGGGTTCACCCAAAGGGATTCCATCATAATCTACCAAATCATAAGACCCTTTCTCCAACACTCGTTTAATGATATAAGTGCCACACCACATGGGCTCGAATTTACCTGCCCCCAATAAGTCACGATCTTGTTCATAAAGGAGAACTAAATCGCCCTCAGAAAAAACACATGGTTTGACATGTTTGTCGTATTGAGATTTAATATGTTTCTTCTAAGTTTCTATGACCAACGCAAGATTACGATGAGTCTTGTCTAATTTCATTAAATACAAGAGACATTCTTCTTTGGCTGTGGTGTTGGGGAGAATTTCGACAACTAGTTTTATAGATGGGATTTCACATTCAATCGGAAAAATGGCTTCGATACCATACACTAACTGGAAAGGTGTGAACCCTGTGGAAATTGTAACGAATGTCTGATAGGCCCATAATGTTGAAAAAAGCATTGTGTGCCAGATTGACTTGTGAATCCCTACCATTTGTTGAAGCATAGTGGTTAAAACTTTGTTGATTTATTCAACTTGTCCATTGGCTTGTGTATAGTAATGGGTTGAGTTTTCATGCCGTAGACCCAACTTATCGGTAAGATCAGACATCATGAAATTGCGAAAATGACTTCAATGATCGACGACGATAGCTTAAGGGACACCAAACCTAGTGACGATATGATTGAATATGAACAACATTGCAGTTTTCCTGGTATTATCAAATGTAGGAATCGCCTCAGCCCATTTAGTGAAATAATCCACAGCTACAATAATGTATCCATTCCCCTCATCCAAGTGAAGGTTACATGTCGTGATTTCAATGCCCCATTTAGCGAATGGACCAACGAAAAATACAAGATAAAGAGGAGAAGGATGTGATTGAATCTTATTGTTATACGTTTGACAAGTGTGGCATTTTTTAACTGCTATAATGCAATCCTTAAACAACAAAGGCCAAAATGAACCAGTTCATAATATCTTCTGGGCAGTGGAATACCCAGACATATGACCACCATAGGCTCCAGAATTATAGTCATTAAAGATTTCTCGGCTTCATCATAGATTAGACATCATCAAAATATGGAATCAATACCACGACAGTAAAGGGTATCACCAAGGATAATATATTGACGGGCTTGATACCTAATACGACGATGATCTACATGAGAAATATCAGGCTGAAAAGTTTGATTTTCGAGATAAATGATAATGTCTCCATACTATATATCGTCTGAACTAATCAGAAAGAGAGACTCATCAGGAAAAAAATCTTCTGCCACAGTTTCTATCTCAGTGGAGGGAACGTCACATATCAACTTGGAAAAAACCAAATATTTCTTTGACTTGGCTCCCTCGAACTCCAAATAAAACTCCTGAAGAATCACTATCCATTTGGAGTATTTCCCCCCTAACAATTGTCATGAAAGGATATGTTGCATAGGGTTACAATCTGAAATAATCATGGTTTTGCGCAGTAAGATATAATGATGAAAACGTTGAACAACTTGGATAGCTGCCAAGGCCAATTTCTCCACATGCATATATTTTATTTCAGTGGTCATAAGACTCTGACTCAAATAGTAAATAACATTTTCATCGTGCAAATCATCCTCTTGGACTAGAACCATGGATATGGTAGAGTCTGAAATAAAAGTATAAGAAATAATCTCTACTATAATCGGGGGGAAATAAAAGTGGTGTATGGGTTAATGCAAGTTTCAAAGCTTCAAAGGATTTTTTTGTAGTGTCATCCCATACAAAATCATGGCCCTTCTTAAGAAGTTGAGTGAAACCTTTCATTAGTTCAGCATAATTGGGAATGAATCGGCGTAAAACAATTTCCTTCCCTTGCAAAATTTGGGGTTGGTGTAAGGTAGAAGGAGGAGGCAAATTGATAATAGATTTAACCTTCAAAGGATCCACCTTGATTCTATGCATAGAAACAATAAATCCGAGCAGTCGTCCAGACTCCACACAGAAAGCACATTTATGTTGATTCAATCGTATGTGGTAATATCGACATCGTAGGAAAATGCCTCATAAGTGTGTCGGTTGATCTTGATGATGCATGGAATGCATCGGTAAATCATCTAGGTAAGGTTGAAAAATATGCTTAATATCATGAAAAGCATAAGACATAGGGCATTGAAAAGTTGCACCAGCAATATTGAGACTGAAAGGGAGTTTACGGTATGCGAAGGTACCCCAAGGGAAAATAAAATCAGTCTTATGTTGATCCATGGGTAAAATATTGATTTGATTATAGCCAAAGAATCCATCCATAAAAGAGAATATTTCACTCCTGGCATAATCGTCAACGATCTGGTCGACGAAAGGGGTTGGATAATTATCTTTGGGACAAGCCTTGTTAATATCCCTATAATCAACACAAACACGGATCATTCCTTGTTTCTTCGTAACCGGAAAAAGATTGGACACCCAATCGGTTAATGCTATCGGGTAGACAAAACCATCTTTAAGAAGTTTTTCAACTTCGAGTTTGATTGCAACAACTTTTTGTGGATGAAATGGGTGAATTCTTTGTCGAATGGGTTTAGTGTCAAGGTATGTATTAATTTCATGTACAATAATATCTGGATCAATTCCATGCATTTCTTCGTAACTCCATGCAAAAACGTCACAAAATTCTTGGAAAAGGGCCTTGTAAGTTTGGATCTCATCAGGAGAACATGAGGCACCTATATAAACATTTTCCACAATTCCAAGCTAAATCGAAATATCTAGAGGGATGGTAGGTGAAATATTTCCCAAGTTCCCTTCATACAAAACATCACGTGTTGGTTCAAAAACTGGGGGAATAGCAATGACTGTAGATGGATTCAAAATCCGTTTTCAACTTTTGATAGTCTTGGGTTCTAGGAAGAGGATAGAACGATGATGCCCATCATCCCATGGGGTGTCTTCCATTGACATAACTGTCATGATATTTTCATCGGTTTGAAATACCATATGAAACAAATCACGAGACATATCTAAGAGAGAATGAGGAGAAGGATTTGTCGATTGAATATCTTGATAGGACAATTCCACTGGACTTAAAGGCATTTGGTAGCCATAACGAAGACATTGGTCCAAGCTAGGTACTATCCAAGGGTCATAAGACTCAGAGGTTTCACCAAAAATATTTGAAATAATGTTAATAGAAGCGACAAAAGGAAGAGGAACATCGGGTGGTGGAATCAGGAAAGTACCCATTAACGATGAATCCTTTAAAATACCCACTCCAACATTATCATAACCAGGAGGTGTTTTCGCTATGAATGGAACATTACTAGTGTGTGAATCGGAACTAAAAAAGGCGAGATGATCTACTGCAACAAATTTACCTTTGTGAGGGAAACATATCACAAGGAAAAGAGTAGAAATAACTGTGCACATAGAATCGATCCAACTATGGAGAAGTAGAAGGTTGTAATCAAGAGGTGCATCAAACACCTCAACCTCAACAGTAACCACTTTTCCTTCTAACGCAATATATAATGCATGAAGAACACCATAAGTTTTAAACCCTGTACCATTAAGGGATTTTAAAGTATCATGTGACTCGGTAAGGGAAGGAGAGCCAATGGTTTTCTAACAAGTGAAGGACATGATTCAAGTTGAATCTCCTTCATCAACAAATGTTCAACAAATATTCTTATTTTCCATAATGACTTGTATTTGAAAAGCTAATTGATGAGGGAGCCTTGGAATGTGATCTTCCAAGTCAAATATTATCAAATTTGTATCAGTAGGATCGATTCCACCAATATCCTTAAATGGTGCCTTCCTTTGCATAGGACAAATTTGAAGGACTTCAAGAGCCGACATCACAAAATGTTCTTGTGCAAGATCTGCTACAATACTGTAGTTTTGAGCAGCACGGGCATGGGGGTTAAATGACAACTTACGAATGACACCCTTAGGAGGTGGATAAATAACTGTATCTAGAATAGGTCTTTCAAGATGAAGAGGACCATTGGGAGGTGAATTCGATGGAAGAGGTTGAGCCAATGGAGGAGGTGAATCATTAATTTTCTCTTTAGAAGGAGAATAATATTTGGTTCGAGTAGCGACCTCAACTTCATTCTTATTGGAGTCACCAGTACACATAAGGACATAATATATAGTAGAGGGAGAAGGTTGCTCATGAATAACCAATTGGGCCTATTGTTGAGAAGGAAAAGTTTTTGAAAAAACGACAGGTGTAGGAGGCGTTCTAGTTCCTTGCAAGAACTTAGTAACCTCTGCATGTCTCGGACAATATTTCATATAATGGTCCTCACAACAAACAAGACAAGGATAATGAGGTTTTCACTTTTCTTTTTCATTAGAAAGTTGAGTCTTGGGTTTATCTGGTTGTTGATTATTAGTTTTATCCTCTTTATTATTACCCTTCCCTTTCTTTTTATTTTGAGATTTACCGGTAGGCGTAGACTGAACTGTATTGACCTCAAAGGTTTTACTAGGAGAGGGAATAAAAGGAGTAGCATTTTGTACATTAGCAGTAGTAGATTTGAGATTGGAAAGATTGTTTTGTTTGGACTTAGTCTCATCGTGAAAAGTGCTAATCACATCATCAACAACATGAGAAGCTACTAGAGGCATTGGAATTGGATTTGTAGATGGGAAGGAGCATCAGGGATCAATACATATAATGTGTATGTTTGTGAATAAATGAGATCCAAGTATTGAGCACAACTAATCACCTGCTCTTCAGTGATGACACTTCCCATGGAAAAATCATAGGATATAGGACCGATGAGTGGTTTGGTAAACCACTCATCCAATATTTGATCAGGAAGGGGAACTTTGATTAATCATCTTCTCCTCCTCCACTCGTGAATATGATCTGAAATGTGCGTAGAAGAGGATTGTTTAAATGAACTCAAAATTTCAGTTCTTGTCTCATATCGAATCAGTAACTGGTAATGTGTCAAGAAATCCACAGCTAAGGTGTTTAAATCATTGAAGAATCCTCAAGGAAATTTGATATACCATTTGGTTGTCGAACCCATAAGAGTGTGTTGGAAAAGATGTAATCGGATGGAGTCATCCATCAAGGAGTTGGATGAACACCAAATATGAAATGTCATCACGTGATTGTTTGGGTCTTCTCCCGATCAACCGTCAAACTTAGGAATGTTTGATGGTAATTTTGTAGGTATAACTGGCCAATAAGGATAATTCAAAATAGGATCATTCAAAATACTAGATAAATCTGGTAAATCCAAAGTAGCTAGAAATGACAATTGTCTGTTCACTTGAGGAAATTGGTAATTTTGGGGAGGCAATCCCATAGGTATGCCATTAGGACCATAAGCAGTTTGTAAATAGTTAGAGGGTCCTATCAAATTCGGTTGTGGAGGGTTTTGAGTCAAGTATCCAACATCTGTTAGTTGATTTGGCATGATACCTTGGAAAGGAGCATTAGATTGAAAATCTTGACCCCAGATAAGATTTATAGAGCCTGGATAAGGTTTCCCAGGATTAGAGGTAAAAAAGAATTTAATTGGGGATTTTTCCCCCCAGGTGGTTGTTGATTTCCTTGGAAAGGAAACTTCCAAGGTTGGGTTTGTAATCCAGGAGTATATTGCTCATAAATTGGGTTATGACCCCCAACTTGGGGTTTCCCCCCAACTTGGGGTTTCCCCCCAACTTGAGGTTGACCTCCAACAAGAAGTTGAAAACCAGAAGGGACAGAATGAAGTGCCTCTAAGTTGATTGGAGCTACTTGGGCTAGGACGATTAGATCCTCCAAGTGGTGGAGGAATGTTAGGCCCTCCGGATAGAACCTGGGTAGGTGTGGGAACAAAACCACTAGAAACATTATACCCAGGTGGAACAAAACGATTAGGTCCTTTGGATGGACCTTGGGTAGGATTAGCAATTAAACTATTAAGAGTGTTATACCCAAGTGGAAGTGAGATATTTTATCTAGGTGGAAGTGGAGTTTCAATAGGATCTTGATTTGTTACCGTACTTCTGGAAGAAACATGTGTAACTTGTGGGACCTTGGTAGAGTTAGTGATCTAGAGAGAAAGGATTTTATGAGTAACAACCAACAACGGATCTGAAACCATAACAAAATTACTTTTCGTGCCAATAAAATGATCTAAAGGTACTGTATAAGAAGTAGAAGTAATGGGTGTATGTGATGACATGGTTTGGTTTGGACTCATTCCTAGTTTATCAAAAATATCATGTCCCAAGGAGGTCCTCCAAAAACAACAGATAGGGACTGAACTAGAATTAAAAATTCCAGAAGTATGAAACAAAGTTCTAAATGATTCACTCTAAAAAGGTGGATCATCCACACCGGACTCTACTTAAGTTCCAGAAGGTATTCTAGTATAATATTCAACAACAACATCTCCCGAAGGGTTTATCCGAAGCAAAATTGGATCTTGTAAGACATTCAATAACGGATTTACAGGAAGTGATGATTCTACCAATGGATTAGAAGTCCTGATCTTAGAGGACATGTCGTTATTGACTGCTACTTTAGGAGAAGGACCCTTTGGTGAATTAGGAAGTAAGGGGGTGTATTCTTCTGACTCTTCTGGAGGTAACCCTTGCATCCTATGTGAATGGTGAGGGGCATTGTTGGCCACACCGAATAAAGAATGAAATAAATCTATGGCCAACTAGAGAAACAAACAACACTTCACTAATAAAATATAAATATCAAGCACACAAACAAACCTTCTTATTTCAAAATCACTAGTTGGTGATGAAATCCAACATCGTGAGATCAAGACAAGAAGGGATTTGGATAAAACGGGTGGAAAAGTTACGTTGACGACCTTCTTAACTGACTTACACCCTGGTGCAAGATCCCACGCATAATCATGGGTATACCCTCTAAGGAGCCTGAGTGAGTTTGGCCAACGTCGATTCCAGGTACAATGAAGACTTTCCCCTCCACAATCACCTCGTGTGAATACCCTAAAGATATAGGCTACTAAGGTTTCCAATTACGACATTGATGCCTGGGGAAGCAGTCGACAGTCTGATACATGCGCAAGGGAAGGGTATCTAATCCCAAAATCACCTTGAGAATGTATTCATAGTATTTTCTTCTCAAGTGACCCCCAATAATATGCACAATCTCTACACAAATACCAACAAAGCAGGGCCAGTAACTCTTCCGGCCCTAATGTGACCTCGTGACTGACCCTTGTGTTAGAAGGGCTTCCTAGGACAAAATGTAGCAAGTGGATTTAACTCTCCCTATCACAAGATACTATTGTGTGTTTTGATGCTTTGGAGAGTATTCCTCACAACCTATTCCAAAGCACTATTCCTAGCTAATGTTGGTGTATAAGAGTTTCTAGAAAATAAAAATTACTGGATAGATTTTAAAATTATGTTGAATTTTAATGGCTATTGCTTAACTAAAAAATAAAGCAGAGATGAAACTGATGAAGTGTTTGACCTTGACCCAACAATATGCAAAGAGATATGAGATGCAATCTTTTCGTTTGATGAACTTTACTTACATAAGGGAGAAGGTTTTCTTTTTCCAGAATACAAGTTGTAAAATACAATTTCATCAATCTTTGAATGATCTTGATGCCAAACACTCAAAGCTATCAAATTTTTCAATTTTCTCTTTTAAACAAATATTTGAATGCAAAAATTTCTTGTAAACACTATTAATAGAAAAACAAACTTCAATTATTTTATTTTCAAATAAAAACATATATCTAATTCAAAAAGAAAAAGTTGTCCAAGAAGATGAATGCACTCATAACGCAATTTCCCAAACTTAACTCATAATGCAACCAAAAATGTAAAAATAAGAAAACTTATTTGTCTAATGCAATAAAAAATCATTTTCAAATCAACAATAGTCCAAAACTCAAAAAGATCAATGCAAGCACTCAAGGATGAAGCATCGATATTATATCCTTGCAACAAGAAGTGAAAGATAAAACTTATGAAGCTTATGAAAAAGACTCTCAACACTTGAGAAACAATCAAATTCAAGCTAAAAGATGCAAACCAAGTTGTGAATAATCACTCAGCAGGACCAAAAATTCATCCCAAGAAATGATGACAAATCTGGGAAAAGAGGAAAAATTAACTGTAACTCCAAAAAAATTCTACAGGAATCGTCGCAGGCTGAAGAAGATCACAATGTGATGATCAAGGATCGTCGTAGGCTATGGGAAATACACAGTGAAATTTTGTCACCTCAATTTTCACAGGAAGGGTGCGACGATTACTGGAAATAAAAGAAAAATTAATAGAGTACAGAGTTTCTCAATGAATTTTCAGGACCACGGAGTCAACATGGATCACCAAATGACTCAGAGAATGAAATTAACTAAAAGCAGGAAAGCTATAAGAAGAAAGAAAGCAAAATCCAAAAGAGGACGTTCTCCAGTACGGTCGCCAATTTTGTTATCGGACAAATCGATAAGTGCGGACACAAACTAATCTCCCTAACTTCAACAAGAAATTAGAAAAAAATAGAGCAGAATGCAAGCTTCTCCTTAGATTTCATTGTAATGTAAACTAGTTCAAAGAGGGACAAATGACATACCTTTTAAACGTCGTTTGATCCTCACTAGTATCATCCTTGCTCCATCTTTGTATTTGTGGGATGTTGAACCTGTTAAGAAGCACAAACCAACAATGAGAGAGAACAATGATATATATATTCCAATGAAGCCTATGTATAAGATCAAGGAGTTATACAATAAAAATGGAGACACTTTTATAGGGAAGAAATCTATCACTGCATTATATTGATGAAAGTGGAAAATACAACCTATGCCTTGATGTTGCAAGGTCCCTTCCATTCGCCCTTTGCTTCAACACACACACCTTTTATTTAATTCTTTTGATGAAGAGTATTCAGAACCTAACTTGGAAAGCTAAAGCAAAGCTATCACAAGTACAATCTTCAGCAGAATTCTTCATGCATAAGTAAGCCTAGACTTTCCCATGAGATATCTCTCTTTATATAGGGTGGAAGAGGGATGGATGAGGATGTTAGGATGATCCCACTAAATAAAATAAGTGAGTAATATCCAAACCGATCAGAGGCCACCTCATCTTCTAGAATATTCTATTATAGAAATTTCGTGAATTCCACTTTTTCCCTTGTTTGAGCATCATCGCACCCTAAGCACAAGTAGCATGCGGCAACGTCACAGTCTAATTTGGTGCAACATGTGATGATCAAGAATAGTTTCACCCCAATCATTTAGCAGTGTCATGATCTCCTTTGATAGGGTTTTTAAGAAAACAGAGATGATTCAATTTCTCATAGAGAAAGTCTCATTTAGTAGATTCAGTGAACAGAGAAGTGAGTCATACAAATATCGTCAGTTGATCACATGGGTGACCAAAATAATGTGTAACACCTAGATAGGCATATGTACCCCTCGTTTATTGGGTCACCTATGAAAATTGTAGACATATATTTAGGTATATTGAAGATGTGGGGGGCGTGTATGTTGGTTTAACCTTGACTTGGTGAAAGAGTTAACAAGTTAAATCTTCTTTTTAGATCAAATCAATGGTTTTTCAGGTCCATTTTTTTTGGGTATCTCATGGTATTGTGTCCATGGATTGCATGTAATGAAGCCTAGAAAAGGATTGGTGAACTCCATTGTAAATGAGCTTAGAAGTAAGTGGTGGAGGCTTGTTTGGTTGGCTTGACTGGATTGGGTCAAGGAAATGTTTGTGTTAAGGTGGAGCACTAAGAATCCAATATAAAGACCCTATAGGTGATCGGAAAATGTTTACTTGGGTCAGCTTGGCCAGATTTGGTCAAGTTTTTTCTAATGAAATATTTGAGGTGGAGCAATGTGTCGAGGTTAGAAAGGTGGGTCTGTATAAATTCTAATGTGTTTAGAGATTTGTAGTGAAATGAACATTGGCAAGTCAATCAAGTGTTTGAGAATATATGATGAAGGTATTTTTATATCCATGGAAATTGGAAATTATTGCAAGGAAGATGGGACCAAAAGGGCATGTTCAGTAATGCCAAGTTGCAGCAATAGTTGTGGGAAGAAATGGTTTTTCTATCTAATAACTTGGTTACCATCGATTGTAAAAGACGGGAAATTTCCAAAAGAGTTATGAACATGTCATCTGGCTATTGCTCAAATGTGAAATTATTTGGTTGTGATGCTTATGTTTTTATCAACACTCTAAGTAGGACACATATCAAACAGGTAGATCTTTGATATGGTGATGATGTTAAGGGGTGCAGGTTGTGGGATTTTACTACCAACAAAATCATCATGGAAAGAGATGCAGTGTGTGATGAATCTCCTTTTATAAAATCAAACATAGTAAAAGATAAAAGTTTCAAAGCATGATTAGTAGAAAAAGGGTATTTGGAAGGTATCGATTTCCATGAAATTTTCTCACCATTTGTTAAAAACTTGTTTCCATTCATGTTGTGTTAAGACTATGTGTGTCACTTGATCTTGAGTTAGTACAACTAGATGTTAAAATTGTTTACATGGAGTTTTTGGATAAGGATATGTATATGGAACAACCAGAAAGGTTAGTTTGGGATCGAAGAAGAAGATTTGTTTGAAAACTCAGGAATCATTGTATGGCCTAGTAACCAGGAAATGGTAAAATATGTTTGATTCATTTATAGTGAGCCAAATTTTACAAGAAGTGAGTATAACCATTGTGTTTATGGTATATTTATTATCTTGGAATTAAATTGTATGCTTGTTGTAAGCACAAACATGTTTGAGATCAATAGGTTGGCTCATTTGGTTAAGGCGTTTGATATGAAGGATATAGAAGTAGTGAACCAAATCTTGGGCATGGATATATATAGAGACATAAAACATGGTAACCTATGGTTATCACAATGGAAGTATGTGGTGAATATACTTAGGAAATTCGGTATGAATAATTTGAAATTGGTAAATCCCTTTGGCTTTCCATTGCATTTTTTCTTCAGGTTTATGTCCTAACTAGTGAAGAAGAAAAGGGTTATATGTCTCGAGTATCGTATGCTAGTAGGAAGTTTGATGTATGCGATGAAATGGTCAGTATTTCACATGCAGTTGGTGTTTTCAGTAAACAAAATGAAAAACTAGGTGAAGAGCATGGAAATGGGTATTGATGATTGTGATGGGAATGTCCAAGTATTTCACATGCAGTTGGTGTTTTCAGTGGACACATGTCAAAACCAGGTGAAAAGAATGGAAATGGGTGCTTCAATATCTTAGAAGCATAGAAGCACAAGTATCACCTACAATGGTTGCAATAATTTAGTCTGTGGTTATGATTCAGGAGATTTGGACAAGAGGAGTCCTACCTCAGGTTATATCTTGCAAGAATGAAAGGATCTATTGGGTAAGTTTGGAAAAGTACAGGATGAGGTGTTCTGTGGTGGTCAAAACATTGTGCATTTGACTAATAGTCCAACGTATCAAAATGGGACAATGCATCGTTTTATAAGATAGGTTATTGATGGAGGCAGAATGGTCCATACTGGAGAAACTTGTGTAGACATGTTCATGTAACAATATTGTTAGAGAAGTTGCGGAGCTGTGATGGTGTTTGGATTCTCTTGGATTGTAGGAAATTTGATGAATAAATTTGAGCATGATATATCAGGTAAATTGTTGTCAAGGTGGAGATTCTTGAAATGTGTCGAGTAATTTCCCATGATTTTTGGGATATGGACGAATTGCTTGACTCCTAGTATTTTTTTGTTAACTGGACAACTAAAAATAGAATATGGATACATGCACACTAAAGTGATCCATTTTTCTATGTTAAGAACCAAATATCTATGAATAAAATTACCGTACAATATATATGGAACAATATATAAGAACCACACTTTTATTATTATAAAACCCTCATTCTAGGAAAACACCATACAATGGATCATATTATTGAAGGGATCCTCTCATGTTCACTTGCCTCTTTAAGGGGACATCCTCCTATTAAGCTACCACTCCAATTACAATACATCTCAACTCTCTCATTACATTGTTTGAATCCCTTTATATAGTTCTACAAACCACCTAAGAACATTCTAGAGGAGGAACCTTATAGAAGTAGAACCTTCTAGAAATAGAACCTTCTAGTAATTCCTCTTACATTTATTATGTTTATACTAATATATATGACTACCATAGTGGGCCTTATTTAATAATATGGTGGACCTAGTCCACCTTACATTGAATAGCCTCCATTATTATCACTATGGGCCCTCTGGGCCCCTATTACCTCTCTAACTACACTATATTCCATCCCCCTTATGAAAGCATTGTTCCCAATTCTTGTTATGAGGGTGTACAATCATATACCAGGGTCCCATGGATAAGTGTGGACCATAGTGCTGAAGGAAACTAAAGAACCAGGGTCCCATGTAGAAATGAAAGTCGTCATGATGAAGTAGTCCAACCACCATTGTAAATTGAGGTCCCATGTCCAAGTTCTCATGTGAACTCCATTCATAAGATATCTGAACCCAATAACCAACCGAAAATGATGCTCCAAAGATTAACACTTGTCATGTATATCCAAATAAGAGGATCCATCCACATAGTGGGAAAGGGTCATAGTTGAATCTGGATGGAATAATACCACTATAGAATATGAAGGATGGACAATGGTAAACATAATTGGCTCCTTATTTGTTACATTTATGTTCTCTACAAAAGATGGAGTAGAGTCATCGAATAAAATATGAAAGTGGTTGTCATTCCAGACATGACAACTAATCATATACCAAACATCACAATCATCTTCATAATCATACCAAGCATATCTTTCTTGATAATATTCGTCCATAATATACCTTTCTTGCCTTGCAAGTTTGGACTCTTGAATACATTCTTCTTGAATATGTTGCATTTCAAATTTGAGCTCTTGAATACATTTCTCTTGAATATGGTGCATTTCAACTTTGAACTCTTGAATTGTTGTCTTGATGGATGCCATGATTTGAGAGTGAATATCCATCGGAAACACCACATATAATATACCAAAATAAATCTCTTAAAATGATTTATCCAATGGCACTGATCTGGTATAAATATAAGCACCATATGAAAAGTTATGAACTCTACAGTCCCGTCGTCGTCACGAAAAACCCCCAAAAATGGTTGATTTTAAATCAACGATATCTTCACTTCCATAGTTATGATTTGGATGTTTTTTTTTT
>JZKD02S1983361.1:20769-33460 GCA_000966675.3 Picea glauca
AAGGAAGAATAGCGAGGGGGCTCCGGAATGAAACCCCAGCCGTAGATCTAGCCAGATGGACTCTAGTCGTCCATATTTGCTCGTTACTTACCTTAATGCGCATTCATTCCCCAGCTTAAAGACAACATCTCTTCCTCACATCGGACGGTCGTTACAGACCCTAAGATCCTCCGAAAGAATCTCGTCCTTTCATCGGGATTTATCATCACGAGAGTCCGAACTCTCGATCACAGGACTCCTGAATTCTCGATCCCTGGTTTCCCGATGTGGTTAATATTTTGACATGTAGCCTATGTAAATTGGATGGTCTAAATCTATCCCAGAATTTTTGCACCATGGAAAGTCCCGATCTATCATCACCAGGACTCCAGATTCTGCAATTCCCAATTTCCCAAAATGGGAGATCTCACGACACGTAGCCTCCTGAGATCAGTCGGTCCAAAACCACTTCGAGGTTTCAACCATGGAACATCCTGATCTCTCGTCACCAAGACTCCTGATCTCGCGATTCATGATTTCCCAAAATGGGAGATCTCACGACACGTAGCCTCCCGAGATCAGACGATCCAAAACTGCTTTGGGGTTTCCACCATGGAACATCCCGATCTCTTGTCACCAGAATTCCCGATCTCACGATTCTCGATTTCCTGAAATGGGAGATCTTACGACATGTGGCCTACGTTGTTCGGACGGTCTAGATCTATTTTGGGGCTTTCGCCCATATTTACTGGGGGTTTAACCCACGGGTAACTCCTGACAGATCCAACGACTGTCAGGTTTTCCAGCCGAGATCTGACGGCTCAGATTGATTCCTACCTGTGCATTCTTCCACGACTTCCTAGACGTAGAAAAATCAACGGTCCAGATACTCCCATGGACCTTAGGTATCTACGATCCCGATTTTATTTGCTACCCACGAAGACACAGAGAAACTAAGTGGTAAGGCGTTTAACACCCTACTTTCTCCTACCAATCTAACGGTCATGTGTAAATGAAAATTTCCCAATGGAATCTCGTTCGTCGATCAACACCTATTTAGGGTCAAGGTACTTAACCTTTCAGCTTCTTCTTCTGATCTAACAGTCGTGAGTGACCATAGATCTCCTGATGGGATCTCGTCCATTGATTCGACACTTATCAGGGATAAGGCACTTAACACTCCATCTTCTTCCTCCGATCTGATGGTCGTGAGTGACCACAAATCTCCTGATAGGATCTCGTCCGTTGATTCGATACTTCATTCTTATGCTGCCATCTTGGGTTTTCAGGAGGATTGTTCCTCCTTGTGCAGGGTTACTAAGGCCTTGCGCTTTCACATTCTCTTTCCCAGTTCTTGATGGGCTTTTCAAGGAGTGATGGCAACACCTGCAACCTCACAACCCGTAGGTCGGAAGGTCGGTGTGCACACAGGATCTTCTCTTTCGTACGACCCAAAGAACTCCAAACGGTTCTTCTATTTCCCTATAGGGAAATATACACCGACAACAATCCCCATGGGATCCCCCTCTTTAAAATTGGGATATCGTACATCGCGACTTCGCAAGGTCAGTGGTCGAGCGTTGGACTCTCGAATCCCCAAAACTTGACAACAATCAACGCTGACCTTTTCCTTCTACTATTGGGATTTCTTCTATCGCATTTTCGACACTCATGATGTCGAGTAACCTGGTTCCCCGACTCCCGAATCTCGATTTGTCAAAACTCCGACACACGCGCGAGTTTGACTTTTCAATGGTCCTTCACTCCATCGACATTTCGGAGTTCGCAATATCACGAATCCTAATGCATATGTTTCAGGACTTCTCGCCATGAAACCCCAAAATGGTGTGCCACCTGTCCACTCGATGACTCCTCTATGGCCCACACGATCCTTTGGCTATCGAGATATCGCGTATCGGAATATTTTGATTCCCGTTGCAAAGCTCACGAGACTAACAACCACGAAACCCCAATATGGCCAATCTCATGTCAATCCGACAACCCTTGTGGCTTGGATCTACGGTCCTGCCCCTCCTAAGCTTCGAACCCTTTAGGGAATACTTCGTCGTATCTCCCCCTACTCCTTTGTGAGATCTAACAACTCACAAGATGTCATGAATCCTCCTCGGAGAATACCGACCGTCCGTTCCTCCTGATGAAATCTATGAAATGAATGATTGTTCCTCCGCGGAACTTTTCCACCTGCGGTGCAAACTTGTGACACTTCCTACAAACTTCCAGCCACAGCTTCCTTGTACTTTCCTTCAATAGTTTTGAAGGCCTTATCCTTCCTGAGGTTTTCCATGACTCTGCATATTTTGGAAAACCCTTTGCATGCACTCTTTGAGGAAACCTTCAAACATGTCTAAGTGTCGAATTCCTTTTGACTCTGTACACACCTGCAGCAGCAGTTTCTCGATACTTCACTCAGGTTTGCAACTCTAACACTTCACTCGACCTGCGCACTCCTTGTACGGCTCCTACTACCTGTCTTCACTTCTGGATGAATGAGAACAAAAGCTACCCTATCTGAACCCTCTGTCAACGCACTCCTTGCGGACACTTATACTGCACTCCTTGCAGGAACTCTGGCTCAGATAGAGAAACAATTGAAACTCATTCCTACTTCCTTTCAGACTTCCAACTCAAACATGAAATCATATACACAACACATAAAGCAAATGTATAACAGGAAGCAAACAATCATGAGCATATCATTCAACATCAATACACAGAGAACAAATACAAAACCATGAATTTGAATCAACTCTTTCTATTAATTCAAATATATGTACATGGGTGTTCTTACACAGCTCTCTGCACGCTCGTGCTCTTCTTCCTCTGATTCCAATAATGTTACAATACACAATGAGGGTGTTTATATCCTGTTTCCCTCTTGCATTTTAAAACTGTCTAATCTAGAATTAAATTCTATCTACCTGCATTAACTACTTTAAATGCCTTCTACCTACTAAGGATGAAAGCAAATGGCTCAAGGTTTGTTTACATCATACAAGTGTGCTTCTTCTTAATGGCTTCATTTAAGATTTTGCAACAACTTCAAGGTGTTTTCAAAATTTGCGCTGGCGCTTGTCCAGTTGTCTTTCTCTTCCGCGCTGGCTTGCTTGATGTTGGCAATTCTCCTGCATCATACTCCCTGGCTTGCAAAATTTCATGGGATCCTGTCCATGAGATCACGCACGGTTTGTCCATGCTTATGGATCTCTGCTTCGCTCTTCAATTGGATGGTTCTTCCATTTGACCAGATACTCAAAGTATTGCTTTCGCCTGGTCCTCTTACTCACTCTCTTGTCCAGTATGCACTCCATCTGTGGCTTCTCTACAACTGGCATTTGCTTTTTCCATTGGATCACTGGCTGCTCATTTCCAGTTCCTATTTCCTCAGCCCTATATGGGCACAAATACGAGATATTGAATATCGGAGAAATTTCGATCCCATCGGGTAATTCAATCTCATAAGAATTCACCCCAAACTTCCTCAAGACCCTACATGGCCCGATTTTCTTCATCTTCAGCTTATTATATGTTCCTCTCGAGAACCTTTCTTTCCTCAAATGTGCCAGAACCAAGTCACCAACCTCAAAATGAAGTTGTCTCTTGCGGTGATCTACCCTGCGCTTATACTCCTGGCTTGAATTCTGCAATCGCTCCTTCACCTGGATGTGAAGTTCCTTCATCACCTCTGCGAATTCTTCTACACTAGCGCTCCTAGTTGCAGTTTGTTTTGAATCCCTCAATTTAGAAATTCCTCTCGGCTACATGCCATAGAAAATCTGAAATGGACTTTATCATGTGCTCCTGTTAATTGAGTCATTATAAGCAAACTCTATATGTGGTAATATGTTGTCCCACTGGCTGTGGTGCTCTGTCACCAAGCTTCTCAGCAAGTCTCCCAGACTTATGTTCACCACTTAAGTCTGTCCATCCGTCTAGGGATGATAAGCCAAACTAAATGACAAGTTAGTTCCCAGCTTCTTCCATAAGGTCCTCCAAAAATGCCCTATGAATCTCATATCTCGATCCGAAACAATTCTCCTCGGAAACCCATGAAGTCGAATGACCTCTTTGAAAAACAGGTTCACAATGTGAGTTGCGTCACTGGTCTTCTGACATGGAATGAAGTGTGCCATATTGGAAAATATATCCACCACCACAAAGATTGAATCAACACCTCTTTGTGTTCTTGGAAACCCCAATACAAAATCCATGTTGACTGCATCCCACGGCCTCTCTGGTATGGGCAATGGTTGATAAAACCCCGCATTCTTCTTCCTTCCCTTCGAATGTTGGCAAATTCTGCATCTGTCCATGAATTTCTTGACATCAGCTCACATTCTCGGCCAAAAATATGACTCATTCAATTTTGTGAATGTCTTGTCGTGACCAAAGTGCCCTGTTAATCCTCCACTGTGTTTCTCCTTCAACAGATTCTCCCTCATGGATCATTTTAGAATACACAGTTGATTACCTCTAAACAATAATCCTTCCTAGATCATGTACTCTACCCACTGGCTTCTATCCCTGAGAATTGGATTCTCAACTGCTTCATACACCTCCTTAAAATCCTGATCATCAGCGTACATGTTCCTAAGATCATCAAAACCCAATGTTTTGACTCTGAACTCCTGCAATAGCAAACACTTCCTACTCAAAGCATCAACAACTTTGTTAGCAGTACCAGAAATATGTTTTATCACAAAAGTGAAATTCTGCATATACTCAACCCATTTGACATGTTTCTGATTCATCTTTTCTTGTTGAGTCACAAACTGCAATGCATGATTATCACTGTACAAGACAAGCTCTTTCAGGATCAAGTAATGCCTCCATTTCTTCAATGCCTGGATAATAGCATAGAAATCCTTGTCATAAGTGGAGTATTTCACTTTCACTTCATTCAGATTCTCACTGAAATATGCTATCGTCCTGTCTTCCTAACTCAAGACTACCCTGATTGCAAATCCACTTGCATCGCATTTCACCTGAAATGTCTTTTGGAAATCCGGCAACACCAAAACTGGTCGTTCCATAATCTTCCTCTTCAACAGATTAAAACCTTTCTCAGCCTCTTCAATCCAATGAAAAGACTTGTGTCTTTTCTTCAATGTATCCATCATTGCTGTGCTAATTCCACTGAAATTCCTAATGAATTTCTGGTAGAAACTAGCCAATCCATGAAAACTTCTCACCTCAAAAACATTCTTCAGTGATGGCCAATTCTTGATCACCTCCACCTTATCTGGATCCATCCTCAACTCATTCGCCGAAATAACAAACCCCAAGTAAATGAGTTGTATCTTCATGAATGAGGACTTCTTCATGTTTATTAACAACTTCTCCTGTTGTAGTTTCTGCATCACTGTAGCCAAATGCTTCAGATGCTCTGCCACTGTTTTATTGTAAACCAGTATGTCATCCAAATATACAATGAAAAATTTCCCGATGAACTCCTTCAGGACTTCGTTCATCAACCTCATGAAGGTACTCAGCGCATTTGTTAAGCCAAATGGCATAACAATCCATTCATACAACCCTTCGTTGGTTTTGAATGCTATCTTCCACTCATCACCTTCTCTCACACGGATTTGATGATAACCACTTTTCAAATCAATCTTTGAAAAATACTTTGCTCCACTCAAGCAATCCATCAGATCATCCATCCTTGGCAATGGAAATATGTACCTGATGATTATATTATTAATCGCCCTCGAGTCAGTACACATCCTCCAGCCTCCATCTTTCTTCAGACTGAGTACTGTTGGAACAACACATGGACTCAAGCTTTCCCTGACCAAACCTTTGTCCAATAAATCTTGGACTTGTCTTTTAAACTCTTCATTCTCCTGTGGCGTCAATCTGTACACAACTTTGTTTAGTAAACTGGCTCCTGGTATGAGATCAATGTGATGACTCACACTTCTGATCGGTGGCAATGAACGAGGTAGTTTGTCCACTATGATGTCAAAACTCTTCCAGCAGTTCCTGAACTTCTTCTAGTAAATCATCCACCCTTGTGCTAGTCAGAACAATTCTCAGTTTCCTGACCACAATGAACAGTGGATCCTCCTTCTTCTTAACCTCTGTAAGAAGTTCCTTCCCACTCATGAGAAGTACAGTGTTGCTTACTTCCGTTTTCACCTCCTTATCCTTAATTGGAAGCAACATGTGAGTCCTCCCATTCTTCTCTAGGGTGTATGTGTTCATTCTCCCATCATGAATCACATTTTTGTCATATTGCCATGGTCTACCCAGCCATAGATGAAAAACATCCATAGGAATGACATCACACAAGATCTTATCATTATATCCACCTATCTTGAATTCAACTAAACATTGTTTAGTGACAGCTACCTGGTGTCCTTTCTGTAGCCACGAAACTCTGTATGGGCTTGGATGATCAGTCGTCTCCAGCTCCATATTCTATACCATCTCCGTAGAAATGAGATTATCCATGCTACCACTATCTACAATGACCTTGCATACCCTGTCCTTGGTCTTGCAAGCAGTCCTAAAAAGTCTGGTCCTTTGGACTGAATTCTCCACCTCCTTCTTGGGTGTCAAAAGGACTTTTCGCATCATTAGCGATCTTCCACCTTCAACGTCTTCTGCCTCAACATCCCGCCTTTGTTCTTCGGCGATGTGAGCTTCTACTCCTTCCGTCTTTTTATTTGGACACTCATAAGACTTGTGCCCATTCTTTCCACACGTGAAGCATGTTATTACTCCACCTCTTCCTCTTCCTCTGCCTCTAGTATGAGAAAAAGTGTTATTATCAGCATAATCTCCTCTCTGCTCAGTATGCTATCCTCTCTGTTCAGCATATTTCCCTCGCTGTGAGGTTCCACCTCTCTCAGTTCGAGTTTGAGGTTTCTTCTAGTCCTCCTTGGGCTTCTGATATTTATCCTGGGCAACTGATTTGCCTCTGGGATGACTTCTGCCTCGGCCCCTCTGACTCTACTTTCGTCTTAGCTTCTCCTCACCTTTCAGAGCCATATGATAAGAATCTTCCATCGTTCAGATGGTTACCATGCTCATCTCGTCCTGGATATCATATCTCGGGCCATTCATATATCTGGCTACTTTTTCATCAACTCTCCTGATGACCTGCCCTAATGTTCAGTTTGTAGAATTCCTCAGTGTATTCTTTCACTGTCATCAGCTTCTGTCTCAGGTTCTGCATCCTCCTGAATAGAGAAATTTGATAGTCCCTGGGGATGAATTTCTCCTTCAGCTTCACAATCATTCTATCCCAGCTTTTGATCTTCTACTTTCCCTTGCAGCGTCTGTCAGCTTGTAGTTCATCCCACCACAATGATGCATGTCCCTTTAGTCTCGTGACAGCATGCTTGACTTTCTTGTCCTCTTCAATGTATTCATAGTCGAAGTATGTGTCTAGAGATCTAATACAGTCTAGAAGCTCCTCTACATCCAAGTTTCCCTCATAAATTGGAATATCCATTTTCTCTTTTGCACGTATCCTGGCAATAGCTCTGATCAAACGCTCATTTGATGCATCTTCAACTGCAACTTCTTCTTCATGTTCACCCTCAACTTCACTTTTGGAATCACTTAGATCCCTAGCACTGACTGTGCATCTTTGTATTGTCTCCATGTCTTTGAGTCTAGCTCATAGATCAGGCATCTCTCTCTCCATAACTAGATCTGTCATCTGTCTGCCTCTTCTTCTCGGCATTTCCCTATCCTCTAGATCGGGTGTCTGCATGTCCCTTCTCCTTGGCAGCATGGTGAATTTTCTTTCTTCCCTACTACAGAAAGCAAAGAACCTTTCTCGGCTCTGATACCAAACTGATGGCAACGCCCGCAACCTCACAACCCACAGGTCGAAAGGTTGGCGTGCACAAAGGATTTTCTATTTCGTACGGCCTTGAGAACTCCAAACGGTTCTTCTATTTCCCTATCGGGAAATCTGCACCCACAACAATCCCCATGGGATCCCCCTCTTTAAAATTGGGAGACCGAACTTCACGACTTCATGAGGTCAGTGGTCGAGCGTTGGACTCTCGAATCCCTGAAACCCGACAACAGTCAACGCTGACCTTTTCCTTCTACTATCGGGATTTATTCTATCACGATTTTAGCATTCGCGATGTTGAGTAACTTGGTTCCTGTTAGGACCACACAATGTACCTTTTTTCCTATACTTTTTGCCACCATTATACTCTTGATCACCTACATTTAGACTCATACTATCACTTTATCTGATCATCTCAAAGGTATACAACGTCCCTTCTCATTACTATACGTTTAATCTATTTTGCATGATATTTTACATCACTCTCGTACTTAACTATTGATTAGAAATGCATGTGTCCAAAACTGCAGATTAGCATTTGAAGCCTATTGCTGAAACACAGAACTGTCCAAGGTTGTTGTTGCTGAAACACAGAACTGATGCTGAAACACGGAGCTGCTACACAGTCCGAGGTCGTAGATGCTGAAACACGGAGCTGCTACACAGTTTGAGGATGCAGATGCCGAAACACGGAGTTGTTACACAGTTCAGAGTTGCAGATGCTGAAACACAGAGGAAACCGCCAGAACCGACGATGCTGAAACACAAGGAAGCCGACACAGTCAACGGTCAATGCATTCAGAGCGCAATTCACGTGGTTGGAATAGCCCGTGAATTGCGATGCTGAAACAACATCAGCAATGATGAGACGAAGCTGTTACACCAGCCGTAACAACAATACCTCGTTCAGTTCCTGTAATAGCATTCGGTTGCGTGAGAATAGGACATCCTATGTTGATTCAGAAAGAAGATCTGATTTAGGATAGGATTCAGATATGCATTGTAATGATTGTATCGAAGGGACTTCCTCTTTAAATCAGAGGAAATCACCATTCGAGATATCCAAGTTTTGATGTATTGAAGCAACTCCAGAGAAGCGGGACGTGTTCTATTCTTCCAATTTGTAATGTGATATTTCGACAGATGAATATAAGACTGCTTTGAGTATTCTTCTCTAGCTTTTTGTTCAGGTGAATCCTGTGAGAAGGGAGGGCCCACCTTCTTCACAAGATTCACCCATTAGTTAGAAGTGTGTTAGTATAATTTCTGTTCATGTTTTGTTTAACTGTCGTTTGCTGAAACACTGTTTTTTTTGGATTCCGCTTTGCTGAAACTCCACTGACTCTATCTCAGTTTATTGAATGGAATTTGTAATTCTTTTTATCAGCAATCTTATGTAATGATTTTATAAGACTAGCAGAGATCTGGTTAAAGGTTCCTACTCAGATAGGAAGGAATCAGAATATCCTACCCTCTATAGATTTCATTTTCTTTCACCAGCGTGCTAGCCAGAGGTTTGGTTAAAGGTTCCTGCTCAAACAGGAAGGAATCCAGATACCTTGACTTCTGTAGATTTCATTTACTGCTGCAAGAGTCCTAGCCAGAGATTTGGTTAAAGGGTTCCTCCTCAGACAGGAAGGAATCACAACACCTTGTCTTCTGTAGATTTCATTTACTGCTGCAAGAGTGCTAGCCAGGGATTTGGTTAAGGGGTTCGTGCTCAGACAGGAAGGAATCACAACACCTTGTCTTCTGTAGATTTCATTTACTGTTGCAAGTGTGCTAGCCAGGGATTTGGTTAAAGGGTTCCTGCTCAGACAGGAAGGAATCACAACACCTTGTCTTTTGTAGATTTCATTTACCTCTGCAAGTGTGTTAGCCAAAAACTGGGTTAGGGATCCCTGCTCAGAAAGGAAGGAATCAGACTGCCCTGTTCTCTATAAACCTCAACCTCACAAGTGTGCTAAAACAGAAATAAGGCTCAAGGCTCCTACTTAGAAAGAAAGGAACTAGGTGGCTTTGTTCTCTGTTAGATAGAGTTAACTGTTTTCTGCATTACTCTTTTCATGAAAGAGTGTTAGTGTTGAAGTCTCTGTTGAGAGTAAGGGTCCTGTTCTCTGATTGCAGAATAGTTGTTCTTTCCCATTGCAATGTTATTTTAATGTAATCCAGGATTCTTAGATTGAACTTTAAATATTTGCAATAGGGGAATTACTTTCCTGTGATTTAATTCATAGCTTCAGTTCATTCAAGCAAGTATGATTAGTATAAGTTTCTTTACTACAACACTAAGTTGCTTTTGGAATTGAGCATATACAGTGTGTGGCTATCTTTGAAATAAAAGACTTCCCTGGGTTGATAATTTATGTATCACTTGATTGTTTAAATCAATTAAGCAATTATAGTGACCAACAGTTCCCCGACTCCCGAATCCTGATTTTCCGAAACTCCAACACACACGCAAGTTTGACTTTTCAACGGTCCTTCACTCCATCGGCATTTCGGAGTTCGCAATATCGCGAATCCTAATGCATATGTTTTGGGACTTCTCGCCATAAAACCTAGAAATGGTGTGCCACCTGGACACTCGTCGACTCCTCTGTGGCCCACACGATCCTTTGGCTGTCGGGATATCGCGATTCCCATTGCAACGTTCACGGGACTTCCACCTATGAAACCCCGATATGGCCAATATCATGTAAATATGATGGCCCTTGTGGCTCGAATCTATGGTCCTGCCCCTCCTGAGCTTCGAACCCTTTAGGGAATACTTCGCCGTATCTCCCCCTGCTCCTTTGTGAGATCTAACGGCTCACGGGATGTTGAGAATCCTCCTCGGATAATACCGACCATCCGTTCCTCCTGATGAAATCTGCGAAATGACTAATTGTTCCTCCGCGGAACTCATCCACTTGCGATGCAAACTTGTGACGCTTCCTACAAACTTCCAGCCACAGCTTCCCTGCACTGTCCTTCAATAGTTTCAAAGGCCTTATCCTTCCTGATCTTTTCCATTACTCTGCATATTCTGGAAAACCCTTTGCACGCACTCTTTGCAGAAACCTTCAAACACATCTAAGTGTCGAATTCCTTTTGACTCCGTGCACACCTACAGCAGTAGTCTCTCGATACTTCGCTAAGCCTGTGCACTCCTTGCACGGCTCCTGGTGCCTGTCTACACTTCTGGATGAATGAGAACAAAATCTACCCTATCTGAACCCTCTGTCAACGCACTCCTTGTGTACACTTCTATTGCACTCCTTGCCGGAACTTTGGCTCAGATAAAGAAACAATTGAAACTCATTCCTACTTCCTTTCAGACTTCCAAGTCAAACATGAAATCATATACACAACACATAAAGGAAATGTATAACAGGAAGCAAACATTCATGAGCATATCATTTAGCATCAATACACAGAGAACAAACACAAAACCATGAATTTGAATCAACTCTTTCTATTAATTCAAATATCTATACATGGGTGTTCTTACACATATCTCTGCATGCTCATGCTCTTCTTCCTCTGATTCCAATAATGTTACAATACACAATGAGGGTGTCTATATCCCGTTTCCTTCTTGCACTCTAAAACTGTCTAATCTAGAATTAAATTCTATCTACCTGCATTAACTACTTTAAACGCCTTCTACCTACTAAGGATGAGAGCAAATGGCTCAAGGTCCGTTTACATCATACAAGTGTGCTTCTTCTTAATGGCTTCATTTAAGATTGCGCAACAACTTCAAGGTGTTTTCAAAATTTGGGTTGGCACTTGTCCAACTGTCCTTCGCTTCCGCGCTGGCTCGCTTGATGTTGGCGATGCTCCTACATCAAGGAGGGTATCTCTATGGGGAGGTTTTTACCCAAGGTACTATCTGAGGAATATAAGGGTACCTTTCTCCCATGAATCAGACTTTTGGTTTGAATTAGGTCGGTAAGCATATAAATAACGATTTATGAAGACATAAGCCATACATAGTCTTTCCATTATAAACATGCATTTAGCAGTATTGATCAAAACACCATACAGACATTCTTACAATGAAATCATTCACAGTTTCACAGATTATGGGCATATATATCAGAATAAACATATATATTTCAAGATTCCAAAGGAAAAACACTTATCAGAAATAACACCAGGGGTTAAGCAACTGCTGAGAGGGGTGCTCGTTTCCACCCAACCGTAGGCTCAGCGACTCCCAACGTATTTACCACTAGCCGCCCCCGAGCTGAGACTACGATGTTGTGAGACTGCGTCTCTGTTTGCCAGTGACCAGAAGAAAAGGTTACTCTCCTTCCTCTCTGTTATCACTCACTTTGCATATTGCCAGATTTCTCTTCCTCCCCTCGCGCCTGCCCCCCAATCGATTCTACCCCACGCCTTATCATCTTGCGAGGTTGCATGTGGCACGATTTCCCTCGCACTGGTCAGTCATGATGGCTCTACGGATGGGCAGTTCACCTCCCCATCCCTCATTAATTCCTGAGGAGCCATCTACCTGCCAGCCTGTGAGATATTTAATTCAGGGCCAGCAAGCCTCTTTTGGTTCTCTGAGCCAGTGAAGTCCAAATACGATATTAATTCTCGGTGGAAGTAAACGCCACCTTTCCAGGTGCCTTCCACTGCCATCATGGTCTCTTTTTCTGCACATCCCCTCTCAGCAGTCCTTCAATATAAATTCATAATGTTATTCGCATTCATTGACCTTTTCCATAAGGTCCATTCACATCACATATTCACATTCATGAGTTTGCCATAGTTCTGGCCAGTCCAGTTATTTTTACAAATTGGGGGAAATAGGGTGTTACAATATCATCTTGTTCATTTCTTATATTGTAAAATGAGGTTTACCCTTAAGTGGATTCTCAATCA
>JZKD02S1983361.1:45149-62289 GCA_000966675.3 Picea glauca
TTTGTTTAGGGCTTAACACCATTACATTTTGATTCAAATAATTTTTTAATTATTTATTGATTTTGATAAGAAATAACTAATTTAGATAACATACCTTCAAGGGAACTCTTATGACTTTCATCCACCTAGATACTTATAGGAGTTATTTAGTGAAAATCGCATAATGGAGGTAAGGAAGTTGAAAATGTAGTATGGAACAACTCATCATGAGGCTATGGAAATTCATCAAGTGTTTTTAGCCCTTATTTCCCTTTCCAATTGAAAAATGGTGGTGAATAAACATGCTCATGGGAATTCTTGAAAACATCTACTTGTTCAACAAGAGGTTGGACCCTAAAAATGTCTTCACCAGAAGGTTATATAGTCAATGTATCTCCAACTTCATAACCTATATAATTAGCATAACCCAAAATTGATTTTTTTTCTTCATCCAAGTGATAGTTACATGGTTCTATATTCATTTGAGGTTGAATTCATGTCAGAATTAAAACAACCCCTAATGAGCACTCACACTTTTCTTGTTGAGTAGGGATGAGATTTTTTTTTCATCCATTATTGTAGAAAATGAGGGAACATCTATTAAATTCCTATGCTCCCAGACATTAATTGGTTATAGGAAGAACCATATCTAACCTTTCCTCTGATTCGTCATGTCTGACCTTACCTTATCTCTAATTTCTTGAATTGTCTCAAGATGATTCATTTTCCTTGTCGATATTCTTACTTACTTATGTAAGCTTCCCATTATCACAAGGATAGATGTTGATATCTTGTAAATAATTGATTCTTAAATCATGAACTAAATCAAGAATTCTTTGTGCCAAAAGTATTTGCAACAATTCGTTGATCCTCTACATTTTTTAACAAGTTTATGGATATGAATGATATTAAGATGTGTGATTTTTTGTTTAATATAGGAATAACATTCATGCATTTAGGACAAAAATGAACACACAATATAAGAACATAATAAAAATATTTATTCCATATTGTGTGTGTGTTTTCTTGGCATAGAGAAATGTACACTCCGTCTTCATAACTATTTGAAGTTTGATATCGTACAAGAACTATTAGATGTTTTAGATATGTTATTAAAATAAGATTTTGGTATGGTATAAATCCATAGTAAGATCAAAATTTTAACTATCCCAATGTGTACCAAACCTAATATGGAAATGACTAAATCAGTGCAAATGGTGGTGGGGAAGTCATTGATGATAAATATGGTGGTGTTGGGACCATTGTAGGCACACACTTTCTTGCTTTATATTCGGCTTTGAATGGTGTGAGGGAATTAATATTTTTTCGAACATGTGTTCTATCCATTTTGAATTTATATAGATGGATCTTTTTATTTAGAACTTGGTTCAAGGCTAAAAAACCCTTAACATTTAATTTTAGGGATGATAGGCATTGTCCATAGTTGCAAATCATCACAAAGGACCTATAAATGGAATCTTTAAACCAAAAGTGAGATACAAAAAATATTTTGGGGATTAATTGACCATGTATGAGTCTCAATGCTATATTTATGGTTTAGTGATTAAAAACCATGTGCTTAGGCTCAAATAATTGCTTCTATGGTTCATAGTACATGCATAGGGCTAGAACTTGAACAAAGGACATATAAAGGTCCAATTGTTGGCCTACAAGTTCAAGATGAGAACAATTTAGATGTTTGGAATAACATTCATGGGTCACATAGTTTAGTTCATTATTAATTATTAAAATTAGGGACTTAGATAATAAGAGCTAGTAGGTCTTGTGTCCCAATACATTGTTTATATACATAAATTAAGGACACAGGCTCTAATAGTTTATCCTACAATTCACGAGCCATACAAAGGGACCCAAACCTCCATATGGTTCATCTAAATATGTAACCTTATGCTTGCAATTATGATATGGTTACAAGTTTTCCATTTTGTTTAGCAACGATGGCCCTTATGTTATAGGCCATAGTTTAGGACCAAAACCTAGAGACACAGGCCCTAAGAGTTTCCTCTAGGGCATATGGTTCATGTACATGCCCCCAAAGTACCCTAAATGTATTGTAGAGGGAATTACTTCTCTATAAGTGGTACACAATTTTGACATTTAGTGTAGAATGGATGGGTCTCATGGAATCATGAGATTTTCTAATGCTAAAACTGAGGAGATAGACCTTGATTTTTTTTTTATATCTCATGGGGCATGCACGATATCGTAAACCACCATAAATGCCTCATAAAAGGATATGTATACACATGAGTGGCATATATGGGAATAACTTTAGCAATTGGTCTTAGGAGTAGGATCCCATTACTTAGGGCCTAGTAGTTCCTACAAAAGATATTGGACCCTGGAATGCATCCCAAAGCACTATTATTGTTCCTAGGTGACGTGAAGACCATCGAGAAGTAATGTTTTATGGTTTGACACATTTTTATTGTCCTTGGATTCTTATAAGCCTTTTTTAGGGCCTAAATATTGAGTTTCTTACAATGATCATGTTTAGGGACTCAAGCACCATACTTAGTGTTGCAAACATACAAATGGTACCAAAATACTCACTAGAAGGCCAAGGATATCCTTAAGAGTTCATGTGTCTTGGTTTAGTGCATTTATATATTGATTGTAATCAACTGGTACCTAGAAACTCCATAGGATCAATTATTTCCTACTATGTATATATAATTAATTAACTAGATACTTTTAACCCTGTATATTTACATTCATTCATTTTGAAACACATAAATATATAGATATATTGTATGTGGTCTTATGTTATACTAACATGTTGATGTTCTAATTCCCTCTATGTAGATATCATTTGGACACCCCAAACAAGAATAAATGTATATTTTAATTTTTGATAAACCTCTCTGGACATCCCTATATTATGTAGACTAATGTATTTTCTTAAGGCCTTGGAAATCATGGGAAACAATTCTAGTTGTGGTTTAACCCAACCTTAGATTTCCATAGTTATTATGTCCATTGGATGTAATACCACGATTAATGATTTTTTTTAATTTTCGTTAGATGTATATTGTGTGCAATAAAACATAAATGGGTAATTACTATATTGTGCATTAGATGTACAAGGGATGTAGATTGAAAAAAAAAGATTTACCCTCAAGTTCACTATTATGCACCAAACACCAAAATAACATAAAAATAGAAAGAGAAGTAAACCTAGAGCTTGAGAATGATTGAGAATCCACTTAAGGGTAAACCTCATTTTACAATATAAGAAATGAACAAGATGATATTGTAACACCCTATTTCCCCCAATTTGTAAAAATAACTGGACTGGCCAGAACTGTGGCAAACTCATGAATGTGAATATGTGATGTGAATGGACCTTATGGAAAAGGTCAATGAATGTGAATAACATTATGAATTTATATTGCAGGACTGCTGAGAGGGGATGTGCAGAAAAAGAGATCATGATGGCGGTGGAAGGCACCTGGAAAGGTGGCATTTACTTCCACCGAGAATTAATATCGTATTTGGACTTCACTGGCTCGGAGAACCAAAAGAGGCTCGCTGGCCCCGAATTAAATATCTCACAGGCTGTCAGGTAGATGGCTCCTCAGGAATTAATGAGGGATGGGGAGGTGAACTGCCCATCCGTAGAGCCATCATGATTGACCAGTGCGAGGGAAATCATGCCACATGCAACCTCGCAAGAGGATAAGGCGTGGGGTAGAATCGATTGGGGGGCAGATGCGAGGGGAGGAAGAGAACTCTGGCAATATGCAAAGTGAGTGATAACAGAGAGGAAGGAGAGTAACCTTTGATTATGGTCATTGGCAGACAGAGACGTAGTCTCACAGCATCGTGGTCTCAGCTCGGGGGCGGCTAGTGGTAAATCCGCTGGGAGTCGCTGAGCCTATGGTTGGGTGGAAACGAGCACCCCTCTCAGCAGTTGCTTAACCCCTGGTGTTATTTCTGATAAGTGTTTTGCCTCTGGAATCTTGAAATATATATGTTTATTCTGATAATTATGCCCATAATCTGTGAAACTGTGAATGATTTCATTGTAAGAATGTCTGTATGGTGTTTTGATCAATACTGGTAAATGCATGTTTATAATGGAAAGACTACGTATGGCTTATGTCTTCATAAATCGCTATTTATATGCTTATCGACCTAATTCAAACCACATGTCTGATTCATGGGAGAAAGGTACCCTTATATTCCTCAGATAGTACCTTGGGTAAAAACCTCCCCATAGAGATACCCTCCTTGATGCAGGAGCATCGCCAACATCAAGCGAGCCAACGCGGAAGCGAAGGACAGCTGGGCAAGCGCCAACGCAAATTTTGAAAACACCTTGAAGTTGTTGCGCAATCTTAAATGAAGCCATTAAGTCGAAGCACACTTGTATGATGTAAACGGACCTTGAGCCATTTGCTCTCATCCTTAGTAGGTAGAAGGCATTTAAAGTAGTTAATGTAGGTAGATAGAATTTAATTCTAGATTAGACAGTTTTAGAGTGCAAGAAGGAAACGGGATATAGACACCCTCATTGTGTATTGTAACATTATTGGAATCAGAGGAAGAAGAGCACGAGCATGCAGAGAGATGTGTAAGAACACCCATGTATAGATATTTGAATTAATAGAAAGAGTTGATTCAAATTCATGGTTTTGTGTTTGTTCTCTGTGTATTGATGCTAAATGATATGCTCATGAATGTTTGCTTCCTGTTATACATTTGCTTTATGTGCTGTGTATATGATTTCATGTTTGAGTTGGAAGTCTGAAAGGAAGTAGGAATGAGTTTCAATTGTTTCTTTATCTGAGCCAAAGTTCCTGTAAGGAGTGAAATAGAAGTGTACACAAGGAGTGCATTGACAGAGGGTTCATATAGGGTAGCTTTTGTTCTCATTCATCCAGAAGCGCAGACAGGCACCAGGAGCCGTGCAAGGAGTGCACAGGCTTAGCGAAGTATCGAGAGACTACTGTTGCAAGTGTGCACAGAGTCAAAAGGAATTCGACACTTATATGTGTTTGAAGGTTGCTGCAAAGAGTGCGTGCAAAGGGTTTTCCAGAATACGCAGAGTCATGGAAAAGCTCAGGAAGGATAAGGCCTTCGAAACTATTGAAGGACAGTGTAGGGAAGCTGTGGCTGGAAGTTTGTAGGAAGCGTCACAAGTTTGCATCGCAGATGGATGAGTTCCGCGGAGGAACAATTAGTCATTTCGCAGATTTCATCAGGAGGAACGGATGGTCGATATTCTCCGAGGAGGATTCGCAACATCCCGTGAGCCGTTAGATCTCACAAAGGAGTAGGAGGCGATACGACGAAGTATTCCCTAAAGGGTTCGAAGCTCAGGAGGGGCAGGACCATAGATCCGAACCACAAGGGCCGTCAGATTTACATGAGATTGGCCATATCGGGGTTTCATAGGTGGAAGTCCCGTGAACGTTGCAATGCGAATCACGATATTCCAATACACGATATCCTGATAGCCAAAGGATCGTGTGGGCCACAGAGGAGTCGACGAGTGTCCAGGTGGCACACCATTTCCAGGTTTCATGGCGAGAAGTCCCAAAACATATGCATTAGGATTCGCGATATTGCGAACTCCAAAATGCCGATGGAGTGAAGGACCGTTGAAAAGTCAAACTTGCGTGTGTGTTGGAGTTTCGAAAAATCAGGATTCGGGAGTCGGGGAACTGTTGGTCACTATAATTGCTTAATTGATTTAAACAATCAAGTGATACATAAATTATCAACCCAGGGAAGTCTTTTATTTCAAAGATAGCCACACACTGTATATGCTCAATTTCAAAAGCAACTTAGTGTTGTAGTAAAGAAACTTATACTAATCATACTTGCTTGAATGAACTGAAGCTATGAATTAAATCACAGGAAAGTAATTCCCCTATTGCAAATCTTTAAAGTTCAATCTAAGAATCCTGGATTACATTAAAATAACACTGCAATGGGAAAGAACAACTATTCTACAATCAGAGAACAGGACCCTTACTCTCAACATAGACTTCAACACTAACACTCTTTCATGAAAACAGTAATGCAGAAAACAATTAACTCTATCTAACAGAGAACAAAGCCACCTAGTTCCTTTCTTTCTAAGCAGGAGCCTTGAGCCTTATTTCTGTTTTAGCACACTTGTGAGGTTGAGGTTTACAGAGAACAGGGCAGTATGATTCCTTCCTTTCTGAGCAGGGATCCCTAACCCAGTTTTTGGCTAACACACTTGCAGAGGTAAATGAAATCTACAGAAGACAAGGTGTTTTGATTCCTTCCTGTCTGAGCAGGAACCCTTTAACCAAATCCCTGGCTAGCACACTTGCAACAGTAAATGAAATCTACAGAAGACAAGGTGTTGTGATTCCTTCCTGTCTGAGCAAGAACCCCTTAACCAAATCCCTGGCTAGCACTCTTGCAGCAGTAAATGAAATCTACAGAAGAAAAGGTGTTGTGATTCCTTCCTGTCTGAGCAGGAACCCTTTAACCAAATCTCTGGCTAGGACTCTTGCAGCAGTAAATGAAATCTACAGAAGTCAAGGTATCTGGATTCCTTCCTGTCTGAGCAAGAACCTTTAACCAAACCTCTGGCTAGAACGCTGGTGAAAGAAAATGAAATCTACAAAGGGTAGGATATTCCGATTCCTTCCTATCTGAGTAGGAACCTTTAACCAAATCTCTGCTAGTCTTATAAAATCATTACATAAGATTGCTGATAAAAAGAATTACAAATTCCATTCAATAAACTGAGACAGAGTCAGTGGTGTTTCAGCAAAGCGAAATCCAAAAAAAATAGTGTTTCAGCAAACGACAGTTAAACAAAACATGAACAGAAATTATACTAACACACTTCTAACTAATGGGTGAATCTTGTGAAGAAGGTGGGCCCTCCCTTCTCACAGGATTCACCTGAATGAAAAGCTAGAGAAGAATACTCAAAGCAGTCTTATATTCATCTGTCGAAATATCACATTACAAATTGGAAGAATAGAACACGTCTCGCTTCTCTGGAGTTGCTTCAATACATCAAAACTTGGATATCTCGAATGGTGATTTCCTCTGATTTAAAGAGGAAGTCCCTTCGATACAATCATTACAATGCATATCTGAATCCTATCCTAAATCGGATCTTCTTTCTGAATCAACATAGGATTTCCTATTCTCACGCAACCGAATGCTATTACAGGAACTGAACGAGGTATTGTTGTTACGACTGGTGTAACAGCTTCGTCTCATCATTGCTGATGTTGTTTCAGCATCGCAATTCGCGGGCTATTTCAGCCACGTGAATTGCGCTCTGACTACGTTGATCGTTGACTGTGGCGGCTTCCTTGTGTTTCAGCATCATCGGTTCTGGCGGTTTCCTCTTTGTTTCAGCATCTGCAACTCTGAACTGTGTAACAGCTCCGTGTTTCGGCATCTGCATCCTCGAACTGTGTAGCAGCTCTGTGTTTCAGCATCTGCGACCTCGGACTGTGTAGCAGCTCCGTGTTTCAGCATTAGTTCTGTGTTTCAGCAACAACGACCTTGGACAGTTCTGTGTTTCAGCAATAGGCTTCAAATGCTAATCTACAGTTTTGGACACATGCATTTCTAATCAATAGTTAAGTACGAGAGTGATGTAAAATATCATGCAAAACAGATTAAACGTATAGTAATGAGAAGGGACGTTGTATACCTTTGAGATGATCAGATAAAGTGATAGTATGAGTCTAAATGTAGGTGATCAAGAGTATAATGGTGGCAAAAAGTATAGGCAAAAAGGTACATTGTGTGGTCCTAACAGGAACCAAGTTACTCAACATCGCGAATGCTAAAATCGTGATAGAATAAATCCTGATAGTAGAAGGAAAAGGTCAGCATTGACTGTTGTCGGGTTTCAGGGATTCGAGAGTCCAACGCTCGACCACTGACCTCATGAAGTCGCGAAGTCCGGTCTCCCGATTTTAAAGAGGGGGATCCCATGGGGATTGTTGTGGGTGCAGATTTCCTGATAGGGAAATAGAAGAACCGTTTGGAGTTCTTCAGGCCATACGAAATAGAAGATCCTGTGTGCACACCGACCTTTCGACCTGTGGGTTGTGAGGTTGCGGGCGTCGCCATCAGTTTGGTATTAGAGCCCAAAAAGGTTCTTTGATTTCTGTAGTAGGGAAGAAAGAAAATTCACCATGCTGCCAAGGAGAAGGGACATGCAGACACCCAATCCAGAGGATAGGGAAATGCCGAGAAGAAGAGGCAGGCAGATGACAGATCTAGTTATGGAGAGAGAGATGCCTGATCTATGAGCTAGACTCGAAGACATGGAGACAACACAAAGATGCACAGTCAGTGCTAGGGATCTTAGTGATTCCAAAAGTGAAGTTGAGGGTGAACATGAAGAAGAAGTTGCAGTTGAAGATGCATCAAATGAGCGTTTGATCAGAGCTATTGCCAGGATACGTGCAAGAGATAAAATGGACATTCCAATTTATGAGGGAAACTTGTATGTAGAGGAGCTTCTAGACTGGATTAGAGCTCTAGACACATACTTCGACTATGAAGACATTGAAGAGGAAAAGAAAGTCAAGCATGTTGTCACGAGACTAAAGGGACATGCAACATTGTGGTGGGATGAACTACAAGCTGACAGACGCTGCAAGGGAAAGTAGAAGATAAAAAGCTGGGATAGAATGATCGTGAAGCTGAAGGAGAAATTCATCCCCAGGGACTATCAAATTTCTCTATTCAGGAGGATGCAGAACCTGAGATAGAAGCTGATGACAGTGAAAGAATACACTGAGGAATTCTACAAACTGAACATCAGGGCAGGTCATCAGGAGAGTTGATGAAAAAGTAGCCAGATATATGAATGGCCTGAGATATGATATCCAGGACGAGATGAGCATGGTAACCATCTGAACGATGGAAGATGCTTATCAGATGGCTCTGAAAGCTGAGGAGAAGCTGAGACGAAAGTAGAGTCAGAGTGGCCGAGGCAGAAGTCAGCCCAAAGGCAAATCAGTTGCCCAGGATAAATATCAGAAGCCCAAGGAGGACTAGAAGAAACCTCAGACTTGAACTGAGAGAGGTGGAACCTCACAGCGAGGGAAATATGCTGAAAAGAGAGGATAGCATATTGAGCAGAGAGGAGATTATGCTGATAATAACATTTTTTCTCATACTAGAGGCAGAGGAAGAGGAAGAGGTGGAGTAATAACATGCTTCACGTGTGGAAAGAATGGGCACAAGTCTTATGAGTGTCCAAATAAGAATATGGAAGGAGTAGAAGCTCACATCGCCGAAGCACAAAGGCGGGATGTTGAGGCAGAAGACGTTGAAGGTGGAAGATCGTTGATGATGCAAAAAGTCCTTTTAACACCCAAGAAGGAGGTGGAGAGTTCAGTCCAAAGGACCAGACTTTTTAGGACTGCTTGCAAGACCAAGGACAGGGTATGCAAGGTCATTGTAGATAGTGGTATCACGGATAATCTCACTTCTATGGAGATGGTAGAGAATATGGAACCGGAGACGACTGATCATCCAAGCCCATACAGAGTTTCGTGGCTACAGAAAGGACACCAGGTAGCTGTCACTAAACAATGTTTAGTTGAATTCAAGATAGGTGGATATAATGATAAGATCTTGTGTGATGTCATTCCTATGGATGTTTGTCATCTATGGCTGGGTATACCATGGCAATATGACAAAAATGTGATTCATGATGGGAGAATGAACACATACACTCTAGAGAAGAATGGGAGGACTCACATGTTGCTTCCAATTAAGGATAAGGAGGTGAAAACAGAAGTAAGCAACACTGTACTTCTCATGAGTGGGAAGGAACTTCTTACAGAGGTTAAGAAGAAGGAGGATCCACAGTTCATTGTGGTCAGGAAACTGAGAATTGTTCTGATTAGCACAAGGGTGGATGATTTACTAGAAGAAGTTCAGGAACTGCTGGAAGAGTTCTGACATCATAGTGGACAAACTACCTCGTTCATTGCCACCGATCAGAAGTGTGAGTCATCACATTGATCTCATACCAGGAGCCAGTTTACTGAACAAAGTTGTGTACAGATTGACGCCACAGGAGAATGAAGAGGTTAAAAGACAAGTCCAAGATTTATTGGACAAAGGTTTGGTCAGGGAAATCTTGAGTCCATGTGTTGTTCCAACAATACTCAGTCTGAAGAAAGATGGAGGCTAGAGGATGTGTACTGACTCGAGGGCGATTAATAAGATAACCATTAGGTACATATTTCCATTGCCAAGGATGGATGATCTGATGGATTGCTTGAGTGGAGCAAAGTAGTTTTCAAAGATTGATTTGAAAAGTGGTTATCATCAAATCCGTGTGAGAGAAGGTGATGAGTGGAATATAGCATTCAAAACCAACGAAGGGTTGTATGAATGGATTGTTATGCCATTTGGCTTAACAAATGCGCCGAGTACCTTCATGAGGTTGATGAACGAAGTCCTAAAGGAGTTCATCTGGAAATTTTTCATTGTATATTTGGATGACATACTGGTTTACAGTAAAATAGTGGCAGACCATCTGAAGCATTTAGCTACAGTGATGCAGAAACTACAGCAGGAGAAGCTGTTAATAAACATGAAGAAGTCCTCATTCATGAAGATAGAGCTCATTTACTTGGGGTTTGTTATTTCGGCGAATGAGTTGAGGATGGATCCAGATAAGGTGGAGGTGATCAAGAATTGGCCATCACTGAAGAATGTTTTTGAGGTGAGAAGTTTTCATGGATTGGCTAGTTTCTACCAGAAATTCATTAGGAATTTCAGTGGAATTAGCACAGCAATGATGGATACATTGAAGAAAAGACACAAGTCTTTTCATTGGATTGAAGAGGCTGAGAAAGGTTTTAATCTGTTGAAGAGGAAGATTATGGAACGACCAGTTTTGGTGTTGCCGGATTTCCAAAAGACATTTCAGGTGAAATGCGATGCAAGTGGATTTGCAATCAGGGTAGTCTTGAGTTAGGAAGACAGGACGATAGCATATTTCAGTGAGAATCTGAATGAAGTGAAAGTGAAATACTCCACTTATGACAAGGATTTCTATGCTATTATCCAGGCATTGAAGAAATGGAGGCATTACTTGATCCTGAAAGAGCTTGTCTTGTACAGTGATAATCATGCATTGCAGTTTGTGACTCAACAAGAAAAGATGAATCAGAAACATGTCAAATGGGTTGAGTATATGCAGAATTTCACTTTTGTGATAAAACATATTTCTGGTACTGCTAACAAAGTTGTTGATGCTTTGAGTAGGAAGTGTTTGCTATTGCAGGAGTTCAGAGTCAAAACATTGGGTTTTGATGATCTTAGGAACATGTACGCTGATGATCAGGATTTTAAGGAGGTGTATGAAGCAGTTGAGAATCCAATTCTCAGGGATAGAAGCCAGTGGGTAGAGTACATGATCTAGGAAGGATTATTGTTTAGAGGTAATCAACTGTGTATTCTAAAATGATCCATGAGGGAGAATCTGTTGAAGGAGAAACACAGTGGAGGATTAACAGGGCACTTTGGTCACGACAAGACATTCACAAAATTGAATGAGTCATATTTTTGGCCGAGAATGTGAGCTGATGTCAAGAAATTCATGGACAGATGCAGAATTTGCCAACATTCGAAGGGAAGGAAGAAGAATGCGGGGTTTTATCAACCATTGCCCATACCAGAGAGGCCGTGGGATGCAGTCAACATGGATTTTGTATTGGGGTTTCCAAGAACACAAAGAGGTGTTGATTCAATCTTTGTGGTGGTGGATATATTTTCCAATATGGCACACTTCATTCCATGTCAGAAGACCAGTGACGCAACTCACATTGTGAACCTGTTTTTCAAAGAGGTCATTCGACTTCATGGGTTTCCGAGGAGAATTGTTTCGGATCGAGATATGAGATTCATAGGGCATTTTTGGAGGACCTTATGGAAGAAGCTGGGAACTAACTTGTCATTTAGTTTGGCTTATCATCCCTAGACGGATGGACAGACTTAAGTGGTGAACATAAGTCTGGGAGACTTGCTGAGAAGCTTGGTGACAGAGCACCACAGCCAGTGGGACAACATATTACCACATATAGAGTTTGCTTATAATGACTCAATTAACAGGAGCACATGATAAAGTCCATTTCAGATTTTCTATGGCATGTAGCCGAGAGGAATTTCTAAATTGAGGGATTCAAAACAAACTGCAACTAGGAGCGCTAGTGTAGAAGAATTCGCAGAGGTGATGAAGGAACTTCACATCCAGGTGAAGGAGCGATTGCAGAATTCAAGCCAGGAGTATAAGCGCAGGGTAGATCACCGCAAGAGACAACTTCATTTTGAGGTTGGTGACTTGGTTCTGGCACATTTGAGGAAAGAAAGGTTCTCGAGAGGAACATATAATAAGCTGAAGATGAAGAAAATCGGGCCATGTAGGGTCTTGAGGAAGTTTGGGGTGAATTCTTATGAGATTGAATTACCCGATGGGATCGAAATTTCTCCGATATTCAATATCTCGTATTTGTGCCCATATAGGGCTGAGGAAATAGGAACTGGAAATGAGCAGCCAGTGATCCAATGGAAAAAGCAAATGCCAGTTGTAGAGAAGCCACAGATGGAGTGCATACTGGACAAGAGAGTGAGTAAGAGGACCAGGCGAAAGCAATACTTTGAGTATCTGGTCAAATGGAAGAACCATCCAATTGAAGAGCGAAGCAGAGATCCATAAGCATGGACAAACCGTGCGTGATCTCATGGACAGGATCCCATGAAATTTTGCAAGCCAGGGAGTATGATGCAGGAGAATTGCCAACATCAAGCAAGCCAGCGCGGAAGAGAAAGACAACTGGACAAGCGCCAGCGCAAATTTTGAAAACACCTTGAAGTTGTTGCAAAATCTTAAATGAAGCCATTAAGAAGAAGCACACTTGTATGATGTAAACAAACCTTGAGCCATTTGCTTTCATCCTTAGTAGGTAGAAGGCATTTAAAGTAGTTAATGCAGGTAGATAGAATTTAATTCTAGATTAGACAGTTTTAAAATGCAAGAGGGAAACAGGATATAAACACCCTCATTGTGTATTGTAACATTATTGGAATCAGAGGAAGAAGAGCACGAGCGTGCAGAGAGCTGTGTAAGAACACCCATGTACATATATTTGAATTAATAGAAAGAGTTGATTCAAATTCATGGTTTTGTATTTGTTCTCTGTGTATTGATGTTGAATGATATGCTCATGATTGTTTGCTTCCTGTTATACATTTGCTTTATGTGTTGTGTATATGATTTCATGTTTGAGTTGGAAGTCTGAAAGGAAGTAGGAATGAGTTTCAATTGTTTCTCTATCTGAGCCAGAGTTCCTACAAGGAGTGCAGTAGAAGTTTCTGCAAGGAGTGCGTTGACAGAGGGTTCAGATAGGGTAGCTTTTGTTCTCATTCATCCAGAAGTGCAGACAGGCAGTAGGAGCCATGCAAGGAGTGCGCAGGTCGAGTGAAGTGTTAGGGTTGCAAACCCGAGTGAAGTATCGAGAAACTGTTGCTGCAGGTGTGCACAGAGTCAAAAGGAATTCGACACTTAGACATGTTTGAAGGTTTCCGTAAAGAGTGCATGCAAAGGGTTTTCCAAAATATGCAGAGTCATGGAAAACCTCAGGAAGGATAAGGCCTTCGAAACTATTGAAGGACAGTACAGGGAAGCTGTGGCTGGAAGTTTGTAGGAAGTGTCACAAGTTTTCACCGCAGGTGGACAAGTTCCGCGGAGGAACAATCATTCATTTCATAGATTTCATCAGGAGCAATGAACGGTCGGTATTCTCCGAGGAGGATTCACGACATCTTGTGAGTTGTTAGATCTGACAAAGGAGTAGGGGGAGATACGACGAAGTATTCCCTAAAGGGTTCGAAGCTCAGGAGGGGCAGGACCGTAGATCCAAGCCACAAGGGTTGTCGGATTTACATGAGATTGGCCCTATCGGGGTTTTGTGGTTGGAAGTCTCGTGAGCGTTGCAACGGGAATCGCAATATTCCGATACGCGATATCTCGACAGCCAAAGGATCGTGTGGGCCATAGAGGAGTCAGCGAGTGGACAGGTGGCACACCATTTCGGGGTTTTGTGGCGAGTAGTCCTGAAACATATGCATTAGGATTCGTGATATTGCGAACTCCGAAATGTCAATGAAGTGAAGGACCGTTGAAAATTCAAACTCGCGCGTGTGTCAGAGTTTTGACAAATCGATATTCGGGAGTCAGGGAACCAAGTTACTCAACATCACGAGTGCCGAAAACGCGATAGAAGAAATCCCAATAGTAGAAGGAAAAGGTCAGCGTTGACTGTTGTCAAGTTTTGGGGATTCGAGAGTCCAACGCTCGACCACTGACCTCGCGAAGTCGCGAAGTACGATCTCCCAATTTTAAAGAGGGGGATCCCATGGGGATTGTTGTCGGTGTAGATTTCCCGATAGGGAAATAGAAGAACCGTTTGGAGTTCTTCGGGCTGTACGAAAGAGAAGATCCTGTGTGCACACCGACCTTCTGACCTACGGGTTGTGAGCTTGCAGGTGTCGCCATCACTCCTTGAAAATCCCATCAAGAACTGGGAAAGAGAATGTGAAGGCGCAAGGCCTTAGTAACCCTACACAAGGAGGAACAATCCTCCTGAAAATCCAAGATGGCAGCATAAGAATGAAGTATCGAATCGACGGAGGAGATCCTGTCAGGAGATCTGTGGTCACTCATGACCATCAGATCGGAGGAAGAATATGGAGTGTTAATTGCCTTATCCCTGATAAGTGTCAAATCAATGGACGATATCCCGTCGGGAGATCTATGGTCACTCACGACTGTTAGATCAGAAGATGAAGCTGGAAGGTTAAGTACCTTGACCCTAAATAGGTGTTGATCGACGAACGAGATTCCATTGGGAAATTTGCATTTACACATGACTGTTAGATTGGTAGGAGAAAGTAGGGTGTTAAACGCCTTACCACTTAGTTTCTCTGTGTCTTCGTGGGTAGCAAATAAAATCGGGATCGTAGATCCCTAAGGTCCATGGGAATATCTGGACCGTTGATTTTTCTACGTCCAGGAAGTCGTGGAAGAATGCACAGGTAGGAACCAATCTGAGCCGTCAGATCTCGGCAGGAAAACCCGATAGTCGTTGGATCTGTCAGGAGTTACCCATGGGTTAAACCCCCAGTAAATAGGGGCGAAAGCCCCAAAATAGATCTAGACCGTCCGAACAACGGAGGCCACATGTCGTAAGATCTCCCATTTCAGGAAATCGAGAATTGCGAGATCGGGAATTCTGGTGACAAGAGATCGGGATGTTCCATGGTGGAAACCCCAAAGCGGTTTTGGATCGTCTGATCTCGGGAGGCTACGTGTCGTGAGATCTCCCATTTTGGGAAATCAAGAATCGCGAGATCAGGAGTCCTGGTGACGAGAGATCGGGATGTTCCATGGTTGAAACCTCGAAGTGGTTTTGGACCGGCCGATCTCAGGAGGCTACGTGTCGTGAGATCTCCCATTTTGGGAAATCGGGAATTGCAGAATCGGGAGTCCTGGTGATGAGAGATCAGGACTTTCCATGGTGGAAAAATTCTGGGATAGATCTAGACCATCCAATTTACATAGGCTACATGTCAAAATATTAACCACATCAGGAAACCGGGGATCGAGAATTCAGGAGTCCTGTGATCGAGAGTTCGGACTCTTGTGATGATAAATCCCGATGAAAGGATGAGATTCTTTCGTAGGATCTCAGGGTCTGTAACGACCGTCTGATGTGAGGAAGAGATGTCGGCTTTAAGATGGGGCATGAATGCGCATTAAGGTAAGTAACGAGCAGATATGGACGACCAGATTCCATCTGCCTAGATCTACGACTGGGGTTTCATTCCGGAGCCCCCTCGCTATTCTTCCTTTAGCGGTGGGGGGGGGGGTTCTAGAATTGGACGTGTAACTCTCGAACGGTTGAGATTAATTCACCTTGATCAACAGTGCTCAGGTGAATTCCGGACCCCCCTTGCCATTCTTCCTTTAATGGGGGGGGGGGGTCCAGAATAGTGTGGCATGTGAAGTGGGTCCCCCCTCCTATCCTATTGACTATCGTGTCGCACTTCCCCCTCTGCCACCTGTATTCCACTTAACCATGTGTCGGGGCCTGTCCTCATTGGCTGTTCTCTAGCCCTATTGGGATTCATCCCTATTGGCCGGACGTTAGCCCTATTAGGGTTCGACGGTTGCAGAGTCGAACGATTCGACACTCCTATAGCACCGAGGCACGAAATACAAAGAGGCGCCATTACTATTTGACCTGTGATCTCAGCCCATGATAAAATGAGATAAAGAGCTAGCTTGTGCTAGGCCTCCTTAGGTAAATTCGGGGGTTTGGATTCTGCAGAAATCAACGAAAAATCTGATTAAGGTAGTGGGTATGTGACAAAGTGGTATCAGAGCATGGTTACAACACTTGGCCTGCTTGGGCTTAGGCACGAGCCGTGTAAGAAGACATTGTCATCTGCGTTTTCTCCTTAAGAAGAAGGATTGCAGGATGAAACTGTAATCTGGGACATGAACTTTGTTGTCCTGTTTTAGTGTTACGATGGCTACCTACTAAAGTAGGTAGAGTCTCTTGTAATTGAGATGGCTAGATAAATAAGGATTAAAACCCAAATGAAAAACCCCTGTTATATGGGTATACATGTGAAAATATGAATTTATGCGCAGGTTATAAAAATGTATCTAACTCTTGACTAACAACCAACGTTTGTCTTTTCTGCCAAGCGGACGATTAGCCATGGGAATTTATAGACGAAGAAAATGGTGACTCACTAAGAGATGGGAGAAGGCTCCCACAATAGAGACGAAGAGTCTGACAAAAGAAGAGCAATAAGAACCCCTCCAGATCTAGCCGAGACTGTGAGGAGTCTCATGGTTGAATTGCAAAGCTGCAAGGCCGACAATGAAAGAATGATGAAAGAACAAGAAAAGAAAACTGAAATTAATGTAGTTTTACCGCAGAGCTTATCCGACCTACAACGACAAATGCAGCATGTGTTGGAAATATGGCTACAACAGAGATGACGCAGATGATCAAGGTTGTCATTGATGGCAATCGATTGTTTATGAAGAACAGATGCTGAAACACGACTGCTGCAACACGAA
>JZKD02S1983372.1:0-21630 GCA_000966675.3 Picea glauca
ATTATATAAGATAAAATTATAAACTTTAAAAATCGCCAAAATTTTCTAGAAACTATATAAACGTCTTTAGAAATTTAAAAGTTTTTACAAAAATATTACCAAACATTTTATAATTAGCATTTTAACATTTAGTTAGATTTACCTATGTTTCTAAGCTTTAACACAAGTATGGATCCTTAAAATTAATTAAGGAAGAGGGTAATTTGTATTTGTAACTCTTCAGATTCACCATAATTGTAGTGAAATTAATTATTACAAGTATACTCTTAACTAACAAAAACAATAGTTGTTGATACTCTCAAGGGTTATTAGTCTTTGATTAATAAACACATTGTGATAATGTGAGATGTCTCCCTCCTTGTTGTAGCCCTATTTTGAAATTTTATAAAAATTGTTTCCTTTCATAAATGACTAGATAATTCCTCTCGGATGGGGTGACAATTGGACACCATGCAAATTAAGAAGTTAATTTCCCCTGTCGCCATCCCCTCCTCTAGTCCTCGTGGTATGAGCGACATTCATTTGAAATGATCATAGGTGCACCTGTAGACAAAGTTTTGTATAATGGAGCACTCAATGCTACAACATCAACATGTATGGACTGGTACAAGTCACACAAGACCTATCAACTCAACCCTTCTGACACTTCACCACACTAATTTAGCTATAATTCGGGAGGTAAGACATGGAAATAGTTATTTGTCTTTGGTCTTATCTCTGGTTTATTGCATATGCCTTGATTCTTTCTCTTCCTGCTATTCCACTATGCTCGTAGTTCCCAATATCATTACACCCTCCCCCATGCCCAAAGAAAGAGGAAATCCTAAACGTGGGACGACTTACTACAGTTTTGTAGCCCGACAACATAGGTTGAGTTCCTCCTCTCCTCCCTCAATGCCTTACACTTCTTTTGCTACCCACAACATCCCTTATGTGATGCCTTCTCCTTCCTCTGCTAAGAATTGTCTATAAGAATCTCCTCCCATGGCTTATGTCGAAGAAGAGTATCCCTCAGTCCCACCACAAGTTCCTTCGACCTCCCTCCTATTCACAACCTCTAGTAGTAAATCCCGACCCAACATTTCTGGACAGGCTACTCAAGAAATTGATTCTTCTTTAGCAATGGAAACTTGTATAGTAGAAGAAGAAATCCCTCTGGAGGAGCACAACGAGGAGACCCATCCAATCAGTCAGCCTCCACTTGTTACAACTCCAGAGCCAGATATGACCAACACTTGTCATCTCTATAACGCACCTGATCCCTTAGTGGATTTCCTAGGGATGGGGCCTCAAAATTTCGTTCTCCTTAAGTGATCAAATCCTTCATTCAGGGTTTCTACCACATTCTGCTCACCCTGAGCTCTCCAACCATGATCTCCATGCTCAAAATTGAGCCTAGAATTGATGGATATGTTTCTTCGAAGTTCTTCGGGCGTTCACTGGATGAGGGCCACATGATATCCACGTGGATCCACCTCACACATGTTATTTCCAAGTTCCTTCCTCCCCAGTGGAAGACCATCCACAGACCGCTCCCATGACTAGACTTACTCTCTTTCTCTTATGCCAGTTGTGGAGGAACTCGACATCTCGATGCTTCGACACTTCTCGCCTATTTACTGTCTACACATGAGACCACCCAGAGTTCCAAACTTTCGAAGTCCTGTAAGATCACCACGTGGCTCCATCCTTCATACCATTCAGTCTCTCTATTATACTATATCCCAGATCCTCTAGAGTCCCGAAGTCCCAGAGTCCCAGTCATTTCACCAACCACGTTGGCTAGGCAGACACATATCAGGAACTGACATGTAGGAGGGGTTGGAGTGACACAGGGCACATCAAGTTGGGGTCCATGTCACCCTGGGTGATGTCACTACACCACGTCACCCCAGACTGACATGCCTCTAACATTCCCCAGTTCTCACGGTTGAGATCCAGACATGTATATTTATAGATCTATGGGTTTGGTTACCTCGGGGATTCAAAATTCAGGAGTGTTGCAGTGAAACCTCCGCTTATATCCCAAAGTGCCCGACTTTCGAACTAAAGGGGCTAACGCCACACGTCCTCGGTAAATCAACGACTGGGAAAGAACCCGAAGGATCCCTTGATCTACGACTCTGGGACCTTCGTGACTCCGACCTTCGGGGTTTTGGGTCTCGATTTAGCTAGTAAGATAGGTCCACCTAACCCCTGGGGAATCGCCTAATGACGATCAACCTTACTAGTATAAGGCTGGTAAGGTCAGTCATACTCTGAAGTCCCAGACTTTCGGAGCTTCGAACCCTGGAGGAATTAGCTTCCGTAGGCTTAGCCCAAGGTTCCTAGGCATTTTTCATATGGGTCCTCTCAAATGGATCTTGTCCGCTCATCTTCCAAACAAAGAGACCTCCTCTTTTCAAGGCTTGAACTTTGCTATTCTTCCTAAGATTTTTCATGAAATGGTTAAGGATTTGGGTCTGGAAATTTGGTTGCACAACAAGGGGTTTGGAAGAGGTATCATCTTCAAACAAACAGGTTCAAGTCGACACGATATCTCCTATCTCGATCATCTTACATGCTTATGTCCCAGGAAGCCTCAAGAGCTAAGTTGGGCATAAAAACTATCAGTCATAAATGTAAGTGTACAAAGGAATGGAGGCATACACATGTCATAACCATTCCACACATAACTCATTTATAAATACACATATGTATAAATCCAAGTATTCATCCATTATTCCAGATCAATACATAAAACATGGAAAATACTTATCAGAACCAGATAACGTGAAGCGAATGCTGAAAGGAGTGCCCATTTCCTCCCAACCATAGGCTCAGTCACTCCTAACAAATTTACCACTAGCCACCCCTGAGCTAGACCAGAATGCTCTGCAACAATATCCTTTCTTTTGGCTCAACGACAGTAGGGACGGAGGTTACTCTCCTCCTCCTGCTGGATCTTGGAAATGGTTTACACGATACCAAGAAAGGAGGACCAACCTCGTTTATCAGTTTGTATCATAACCTTCTTAGCCATTTTCTGCGACCAAAACACTTATCTCTTAGTTATTCCTTGAACTCGAGAGCGTATCTTCTCATCTCTGCATTCTTCACATGTCTTCCTTTGCCCACCACACCTTCCTTCCTTGCCTTTCTCAACAAGGTTGTGTGTGGCTCAAATTCCCAGTCAGTGGTCAGGTTTAAAGGCCTTACAGATGGGTGTTCTTCCCCATCCCCTCATTAACTCTTGAGGAGGTCTTCCCACCTACTAGCTTGATTGTAATTTGATTCTGGGTCAGAGGGTTGTTCTGGTCCTGAGCAATTAATATCCAGCAAGGTACCGGTTTGGGTGGAGGTTAAAACAACCATTCCTAGTCCCCTTCACCATATCTTTCATAGCATTCGTGGTCTCTCTTAGTATACCCCCCCTTTCCAACAGTCATGCAACACTTATCCATTTCTTAGGAAGTAACGAAATTTACATTCATTGACCTTTTATACAAAGGTACATCCAATCAAATATTCACACATATTTCATTTTCCATAGTCTCTTGGACCATATAGTTATATTTACAAACTGGGGGAAACATGGTGTTACAATTCCCTCCCCCTTAAAGGAACATCGTCCTTGATGTTTTATCTGTTAACATGCTCTGTATATACATAAGTGAGCAAAAAAGGATATGGTTGTCTCATGGCATCCTCCATTTCCCACGTAGCCTCATCTGGGCCAACCACTGCACCTTGACCTGTGCAATGGTTCAATTTTTGAGTGGGGTTTCCTTCATGTCTAGTATGCATTGAGGTTTGGGCAAGAATTCTCTCTCCAACTCCACCTGGATCACAAACCAGTCAATTATATGATTAGAATCATGTACATATTTCTTCAATAATGAAACATGGAAAACATTATGTGTCTTTACTGTGGGAGGGACTGCTAGCCTATAGGCTACATGTCCCACTCTATCTAAGACTTCAAAGGGTCCACAATGTCGAGGTGACAACTTGGCACAAGCTCCCATTATCAAGGAAATTTTCCTGGGCCTAACTCTGAGATAGACACGGTCTCCTGTCTTGAACTCTCTGGGAGTTCTCTTTCTGTTGGCGTAATGTTTCTGTCTATCCTGAGCAATTTTCAGTTTTTTCTTTATTTGAATCACTTGTTGTTCCATTTCTTTCAGCATGTCAGGTTCGATTGTAATTATATCCACTGGATTACTCCAACCGAACGGATTCTTGCACGATCTACCATAGAGGGCTTCAAAAGGGTTCATCTTCAGTGACTCCTGATAACCGTTGTTGTAGGAAAATTCTACCAATGGCAGGTAGTCTTCCCACTTCTTAGGCTAATGCGTTACATGCATCCTTAACATGTCTTCTAATATATGGTTTACTCTTTCTGTCTATCCATCAGTTTGAGGGTGATAGGCTGTGCTAAACAACAATTTAGTCTCAAAACCAACCATCAAGGATTTCCAAAATCTTGAAGACAATTTTGTATCTCTATTAGATACAATCTCCCTAGGCATGTCGTGCAGTCTAAATATCTCCTTCATGAAGATGTTGGAAATATCTATTTCCTTGCAAGTCGATTTGACAAGAATGAAGTGAGAAGACTTGCTCAATTTTTCCACCACTACCATGATGGCATCATTCTGCTTGGTCGATTTTGGTAATCCGGTGATGAAATCTATGGAGATGGTTTCCCATTTCCATTCTAGAATTAGTAGAGGTTGTAACAACCCTGCTAGGTGTCGGTGTTCTGCGTTAACTTGCTAGCACTCTAGACACTTAGCTAGATAGTCAGTTATGTCCTTTTTCAATCCTGGCCAATATAATTGTTTCCTAGTGGCCGTGATCATTTTCCGATATCCTAGGTGACCAATATATGGTATTTTGTCAAGTTTGTCCATTATGAACCTCTTCAAGTCGTCACAACTTGGGATATACAATCAGTTTCTATAAGTTAGCAGGCCTTCATAGAGAATCTCATAGCCTTCATACTTTAGCCCTGTGGGCTCTTGCTTTAGGTACGATGTCACAGACTTGAAGAATGCATATGTTTCTTGTGTATTCCTGACTCTTTCCTTGACATATGTTTCACAGGTGCTCACCACTGCCAGGTGAATCACTTTCACACTTCTACTAAGGGAATCGACCACCCTATTTTCCTTTCCTTTGATGTGTTTGATTTCAAAATCAAACTCACTAAGGAGAGCCATCCACCTAGCCTGTCTAGCATTGAGTTTTGGTTGATCAAACAGGCACCTCAATCCACAATGGTCTGTCATAAGTAAAAATCTCATGCCCAGGAGGTAATGCCTCCACACTTTTAAAGCATGCACTATGGAAGCCAACTCCAGATTGTGGGTCACATAATTGATTTCATGCTCATTCAATTTTCTGGATTTGTAGAAAATTACACGTCCTTATTGCATAAGGACCCCTTCGAGTCCTTCCTTGCAGACATCTGTACACACAAGGAAGTCATCATTAGGGTCTGCGATTTTCAGCATGGGTGTGTGGGTCAGAAGGTATTTCAGTATCTGAAATCTTTCTTCACATTCTGATGTCCAAGTGAATTTAACCCCCTTTTTTCTGACGGCCAGTGATTGGACAACCAACCTTGGAAAATCCTTTTATGAACCTTCTATAGTATCTTGCTAAACCCACAAAGGATCTGATATTAGATACATACTTTGGGGTAGGCCATTCCATAATAAATCTAATCTTCTCAGGGTCTATTGCCACTCCTTCTTTAGAAATAACATGCCCTAAGTAATGGACTTTCTTCTGGAAAAAGTCACACTTGTTAAACTTAGTGTAGAGTTGATGCTCTCTTAGTACTTGAAGTACAAGTCTAAGATGTTCTTCATGCTCCTCTTTGTTCTTGGAGTAGATTAGGATATCATCAATGAAAACCAATAAAAATATGTCTAGGAATTTACTGAGTACATTATTCATCAAACACATAAATGTGGCAGGGGCATTGGTTAATCCGAATGGCACTACCACAAATTCATAGTGACCATACCTTGTCCTGAAGGCTATTTTGTGGATGTCTTCATCCTTGATTCATACTTAATGATATCCAGACCTCAAGTCAATCTTTGAGAAAATGTAAGAACCCTCTAATTGGTCAAACAACTCATCAACTCATCAATACTTGTTATTTATGGTTATCTTATTGAGTTGTCTATAGTCTATGCACAGTCAGAGTGTTCCATATTTCTTCTTCACAAATAGGACTGGTGCTCCCCATGGAGACACACTGGGTCAGATGTAGCCTTTATCCATCATTTCCTTTAGTTGTAGCTTGAACTCAACTAGCTTGGGTGTACTCATCCTATAGGGTGTCTTAGACACTGGCATTGTTCCTGATGCAAGTTGTATCGAGAAGTCAATGTCTCTTCTCTGAGGTAGACCCGATACCTCTTTTGGAAACACATCTCTATACTCTCTTAATATGGGGTGGTCCTCTAGGTTCGAGTTGTCATCCTCAACAGATTCTACCACCTGTATTTCATATAGAGGACATCCCTTTCTGCAATACTTTTTCATTTGAAGGGTTGATATTCATCTCACTGAGACATGCTTCTGAATCCCTTGGAGGGTTATCTTTTTCCCTTCTTCATTTAACATTCTAAGGTTTTATGGTAACAATCCAACTTATTTTTATAAGCAGCTAACCAGTCCATACCAATCAACATGTCCTAATATCCTAGGGAAAGTATTTTAAGAGTAGCTTGGGTGGGAAATCCATCCATAACGAATTGGCAAGATGGTATGACCTCAACTACTTTTCTTTTGGTTCCAGTGGCTAGTTGTACTAACCATGGCTTAACATGTCTAACTGGTTATAGTTTACACTAATCAACAATCCGAGGGGCCACATAATTCAAATTAGAACCAGGGTCGATTAAAATAGAAACTAGATGGTTGACGATCATACCNCTGGATCTTGGAAATGGTTTACACGATACCAAGAAAGGAGGACCAACCTCGTTTATCAGTTTGTATCATAACCTTCTTAGCCATTTTCTGCGACCAAAACACTTATCTCTTAGTTATTCCTTGAACTCGAGAGCGTATCTTCTCATCTCTGCATTCTTCACATGTCTTCCTTTGCCCACCACACCTTCCTTCCTTGCCTTTCTCAACAAGGTTGTGTGTGGCTCAAATTCCCAGTCAGTGGTCAGGTTTAAAGGCCTTACAGATGGGTGTTCTTCCCCATCCCCTCATTAACTCTTGAGGAGGTCTTCCCACCTACTAGCTTGATTGTAATTTGATTCTGGGTCAGAGGGTTGTTCTGGTCCTGAGCAATTAATATCCAGCAAGGTACCGGTTTGGGTGGAGGTTAAAACAACCATTCCTAGTCCCCTTCACCATATCTTTCATAGCATTCGTGGTCTCTCTTAGTATACCCCCCCTTTCCAACAGTCATGCAACACTTATCCATTTCTTAGGAAGTAACGAAATTTACATTCATTGACCTTTTATACAAAGGTACATCCAATCAAATATTCACACATATTTCATTTTCCATAGTCTCTTGGACCATATAGTTATATTTACAAACTGGGGGAAACATGGTGTTACAATTCCCTCCCCCTTAAAGGAACATCGTCCTTGATGTTTTATCTGTTAACATGCTCTGTATATACATAAGTGAGCAAAAAAGGATATGGTTGTCTCATGGCATCCTCCATTTCCCACGTAGCCTCATCTGGGCCAACCACTGCACCTTGACCTGTGCAATGGTTCAATTTTTGAGTGGGGTTTCCTTCATGTCTAGTATGCATTGAGGTTTGGGCAAGAATTCTCTCTCCAACTCCACCTGGATCACAAACCAGTCAATTATATGATTAGAATCATGTACATATTTCTTCAATAATGAAACATGGAAAACATTATGTGTCTTTACTGTGGGAGGGACTGCTAGCCTATAGGCTACATGTCCCACTCTATCTAAGACTTCAAAGGGTCCACAATGTCGAGGTGACAACTTGGCACAAGCTCCCATTATCAAGGAAATTTTCCTGGGCCTAACTCTGAGATAGACACGGTCTCCTGTCTTGAACTCTCTGGGAGTTCTCTTTCTGTTGGCGTAATGTTTCTGTCTATCCTGAGCAATTTTCAGTTTTTTCTTTATTTGAATCACTTGTTGTTCCATTTCTTTCAGCATGTCAGGTTCGATTGTAATTATATCCACTGGATTACTCCAACCGAACGGATTCTTGCACGATCTACCATAGAGGGCTTCAAAAGGGTTCATCTTCAGTGACTCCTGATAACCGTTGTTGTAGGAAAATTCTACCAATGGCAGGTAGTCTTCCCACTTCTTAGGCTAATGCGTTACATGCATCCTTAACATGTCTTCTAATATATGGTTTACTCTTTCTGTCTATCCATCAGTTTGAGGGTGATAGGCTGTGCTAAACAACAATTTAGTCTCAAAACCAACCATCAAGGATTTCCAAAATCTTGAAGACAATTTTGTATCTCTATTAGATACAATCTCCCTAGGCATGTCGTGCAGTCTAAATATCTCCTTCATGAAGATGTTGGAAATATCTATTTCCTTGCAAGTCGATTTGACAAGAATGAAGTGAGAAGACTTGCTCAATTTTTCCACCACTACCATGATGGCATCATTCTGCTTGGTCGATTTTGGTAATCCGGTGATGAAATCTATGGAGATGGTTTCCCATTTCCATTCTAGAATTAGTAGAGGTTGTAACAACCCTGCTAGGTGTCGGTGTTCTGCGTTAACTTGCTAGCACTCTAGACACTTAGCTAGATAGTCAGTTATGTCCTTTTTCAATCCTGGCCAATATAATTGTTTCCTAGTGGCCGTGATCATTTTCCGATATCCTAGGTGACCAATATATGGTATTTTGTCAAGTTTGTCCATTATGAACCTCTTCAAGTCGTCACAACTTGGGATATACAATCAGTTTCTATAAGTTAGCAGGCCTTCATAGAGAATCTCATAGCCTTCATACTTTAGCCCTGTGGGCTCTTGCTTTAGGTACGATGTCACAGACTTGAAGAATGCATATGTTTCTTGTGTATTCCTGACTCTTTCCTTGACATATGTTTCACAGGTGCTCACCACTGCCAGGTGAATCACTTTCACACTTCTACTAAGGGAATCGACCACCCTATTTTCCTTTCCTTTGATGTGTTTGATTTCAAAATCAAACTCACTAAGGAGAGCCATCCACCTAGCCTGTCTAGCATTGAGTTTTGGTTGATCAAACAGGCACCTCAATCCACAATGGTCTGTCATAAGTAAAAATCTCATGCCCAGGAGGTAATGCCTCCACACTTTTAAAGCATGCACTATGGAAGCCAACTCCAGATTGTGGGTCACATAATTGATTTCATGCTCATTCAATTTTCTGGATTTGTAGAAAATTACACGTCCTTATTGCATAAGGACCCCTTCGAGTCCTTCCTTGCAGACATCTGTACACACAAGGAAGTCATCATTAGGGTCTGCGATTTTCAGCATGGGTGTGTGGGTCAGAAGGTATTTCAGTATCTGAAATCTTTCTTCACATTCTGATGTCCAAGTGAATTTAACCCCCTTTTTTCTGACGGCCAGTGATTGGACAACCAACCTTGGAAAATCCTTTTATGAACCTTCTATAGTATCTTGCTAAACCCACAAAGGATCTGATATTAGATACATACTTTGGGGTAGGCCATTCCATAATAAATCTAATCTTCTCAGGGTCTATTGCCACTCCTTCTTTAGAAATAACATGCCCTAAGTAATGGACTTTCTTCTGGAAAAAGTCACACTTGTTAAACTTAGTGTAGAGTTGATGCTCTCTTAGTACTTGAAGTACAAGTCTAAGATGTTCTTCATGCTCCTCTTTGTTCTTGGAGTAGATTAGGATATCATCAATGAAAACCAATAAAAATATGTCTAGGAATTTACTGAGTACATTATTCATCAAACACATAAATGTGGCAGGGGCATTGGTTAATCCGAATGGCACTACCACAAATTCATAGTGACCATACCTTGTCCTGAAGGCTATTTTGTGGATGTCTTCATCCTTGATTCATACTTAATGATATCCAGACCTCAAGTCAATCTTTGAGAAAATGTAAGAACCCTCTAATTGGTCAAACAACTCATCAACTCATCAATACTTGTTATTTATGGTTATCTTATTGAGTTGTCTATAGTCTATGCACAGTCAGAGTGTTCCATATTTCTTCTTCACAAATAGGACTGGTGCTCCCCATGGAGACACACTGGGTCAGATGTAGCCTTTATCCATCATTTCCTTTAGTTGTAGCTTGAACTCAACTAGCTTGGGTGTACTCATCCTATAGGGTGTCTTAGACACTGGCATTATTCCTGATGCAAGTTGTATCGAGAAGTCAATGTCTCTTCTCTAAGGTAGACCCGATACCTCTTTTGGAAACACATCTCTATACTCTCTTAATATGGGGTGGTCCTCTAGGTTCGATCTGTCATCCTCAACAGATTCTGACACCTGTATTTCATATAGAGGACATCCCTTTCTGCTATACTTTTTCATTTGAAGGGTTGATATTCATCTCACTGAGACAGGCTTCTGAATCCCTTGGAGGGTTATCTTTTTCCCTTCTTCATTTAAAATTCTAAGGTTTTATGGTAACAATCCAACTTAGTTTTATAAGCAGCTAACCAGTCCATACCAATCAACATGTCCTAATATCCTAGGGAAAGTATTTTAAGAGTAGCTTGGGTGGGAAATCCATCCATAACGAATTGGAAAGATGGTATGACCTCAACTACTTTTCTTTTGGTTCCAGTGGCTAGTTGTACTAACCATGGCTTAACATGTCTAACTGGTTGTAGTTTACACTAATCAACAATCCGAGGGGCCACATAATTCAAATTATAACCAGGGTCGATTAAAATAGAAACTAGATGGTTGACGATCATACCTTCCATTTCCACCATTGAAGCTTGGTGGTCAACTTGTTTATTATCCACAACTGCATAAATCAGTGGCATGCTCCTAGCCACATCATCGACTGTGGTAGCTTCTTGGATGTTGTATACTCTCCTACTGTTCTATTGTCTATGTGGATAGTACCTCAGTAGATGTTCTTCTCCACAACCCCAACATTTCAAGGGTTCCTTCTTTGGGTTAGCAATCTTTCCTGGGGTTGCTCCAAAAGGTTTAGTTCCACTATGGGAGGGGAAATTTTGTTGATATACACTTCTAGTAGGAAGACTTATCCTAGAATCCTTCCTATAGTTCTTAAATCTTGAGGATTTGAACCCCTTCTTATTGAATTCTGAACTTCTCTTCTTCATCCAATCCTCACGAGGTTCCGTCTGAATCCCGAGTTGTTCATAACAATACCTTGCCTTCCATATAGTGTCTTCTAAGGTCTTTGGCTCGTCAAACTCAATTATGTTCTNCTCCTCGATGGAAGACCATCCACACTCCGCTCCCATGACTGGTCTTACTCTCTTTCTCCTATGTCAGTTGTGGAGGAACTCAACATCTCAGTGCTCCGGTGCTTCACGCCTCTTTACTTTCTACACATGAGACCACTCGGAGTTCCGAACTTTCGAAGTCCCATAAGCTCACTGCATGGCTCCAGCCTTCGAACTATTTGGTCTCTCTATTATACTACATCACAGATCCTTCGGAGTCCCGAAGTCCCGGAGTCCAGGTCATTTCACCAGCCACGTTGGCTAGGAAGACACATATCAGGAACTGACACGTAAGAGGGGTCAGAGTGACACGAGGCACGTCAAGCTAGGGTCCACATCACCCTGGGTGATGTCACTGCACGACATCACCCTGGACTGATAGGCCTCTAATATTCCCCAAATCTCACGGTCAAGATCCGAACAGGTAGATTTATAGATCTACGGTTTTGTTTACCTCGGGGATTCAACGTTCGGGAGTGTTGTGGTGCAACCTCCTCTTATCTCCCAAAGTGCCCGACTTCCGAACTAAAGGGGCTAGCGCCACATGTCCTCGGTAAATTGACGGCTGGGAAAGAACCCGAAGGATCCCTCGATCTATGGCTCTGGGCCCTTCACGACTCTGACCTTCGGGGTTTTGGGTCCCAGTTTAGCTAGTAAGATAGGTCCACCTAACCCCGAAGGAACTTCCTAACGCTGGTCAACCTTATGGGAAACCGAGTTTTCTAGTTGCCTTCGACCAGTATAACGCTGGTAAGGTCAGTCATACTCCCAAGTCCCAAACTTCCGGAGCTCCGAACCTAGGAGGACTTAGCTTTCGTAGGCTTATCCCAAGGTTCCTAGTTATTGGTCATATGGGTCCTCTCAAATGGATCTCGTCCGTTCATCTTCCAAACTAAGAGACCTCCTATTTTCAAGGCTTGAAATTTTCTATTCTTCCTAAGCTTTATCATGAAATGGTTAAGGATTTGGGTTTGGACTTCCGGTCGCGCGACAACGGGTCTAGAAGAGGTATCCTCTTTAGACGAATAGGTTCAAGTTGAGACGATATCTCCTATCTCGATCGTATTACATGCTTATGTCCCAGAAATCCTCAGGAGCTAAGTTGGGTATACAAACTATCAGTCAGAAATGTAAGTGTACAAAGGANGAGCCTTCAAGTTTTCGGAGTAGTCATGGACTTTGAAGTACTTCTTTAAACCAAGTAGCCAGGCTTCTGCCTCTTCCCCTTTCTCAATTTCTCCATTGAAAGATGGTGGTTTGGATTTCTTGAACTCTTCAAGGTCATGAATTTTGGAATGCTTTCACTTCTTGCCTTTCCTTTGAGAATGTGAGCTAGTTTTGCTACTAGAAGATTCCTCAGAGTTGTCAGTTTCCTTTCTAGAGGATTATCTCGAGGAGTGTCCCCTGTCTCCAAGTTGGACCTTCTTTGAGGTACTCCTCCTAGTGTGGATACTTATGAGACCACATTTTCGTATCTCAGGTGGACTTCAACTTCTCTTCGTATGCCGTCAGTCCACATGACTGGTTGTAGGTCCATGCTGCAGTTGTCTCTATATGTCGGATAAGCTCTATAGCAAGACTCCATTAACTTCTGTTTTCTTTTCTTGCTCCTTTATCAATCTCTCGTTGTCGGCCTTGCAACTCTGTAATTCGGCCATGAGGCTCCTTATAGTTTCAGCGAGATTTAGAGGCGTTTCCACCACCCTCCTCTCATCAGATTCTTCATCTCTGTTGTGGGAGCCATCCCCCACTTCATGGTGCATCACCATCCTTTATGCTTGTAGTTTCCTGCAGTTCACTGACTACTTGAGTGCCGACAAAACACTTGTTGTTAGCTACTAGTATATTAGTTCATGAACAACACATAGTCATATTTATTAAATACACACATACAATAGAAAACTTTCATTATTTTCTTCAGTAAGGGTTTAACTAGACTCTTTAGGGAAGATGTAAGGTAGGGCATCACTCTTAAAGTTATTTTAAATATGTTTTTTACACAACTCATCCATGAGTCCAAGCAGGCCAAGTGTTGTAACCATGCTCTGATACTAATTTGTAACACACCCAACCCGTGAATGGCTTTCCTAGGGATGGGGCCTCAAAATTTCATTTTACTAAAGTGATCAAATCCTTCATTTGGAGTTTCTACCACATTTTTCTCGCCCCGAGCTCTCTAACCACGGTCTCCATGCTCAAAGTTGAGCCCATAATCGACGGATATGTTTCTACGAATTTCTTTGGGTGTTCATTAGCTGAGGGCCACATGGATCCACCTCACATGTGTTATTTCCAAGTTCCTTCCTCCTCGATGGAAGACCATCCACACTCTGCTCCCATGACTGGTCTTACTCTCTTTCTCCTATGTCAGTTGTGGAGGAACTCAACATCTCAGTGCTTCGGTGCTTCATGCCTCTTTACTTTCTACACATGAGACCACTCGGAGTTCCGAACTTTCGAAGTCCCATAAGCTCACCGCATGGCTCCAGCCTTCGAACTGTTTGGTCTCTCTATTATACTACATCACAGATCCTTCGGAGTCCCGAAGTCCCGGACTCCCGGAGTCCAGGTCATTTCACCAGCCACATTGGCTAGGCAGACACATATCAGGAACTGACACGTAAGAGGGGTCAGAGTGACACGAGGCACGTCAAGCTAGGGTCCACATCACCCTGGGTGATGTCACTGCACCACATCACCCTGGACTGATAGGCCTCTAATATTCCCCAAATCTCACGGTCAAGATCCGAACAGGTAGATTTATAGATCTACGGTTTTGTTTACCTCGGGGATTCAACGTTTGGGAGTGTTGTGGTGCAACCTCCTCTTATCTCCCAAAGTGCCCGACTTCCGAACTAAAGGGGCTAGCGCCACATGTCCTCGGTAAATTGACGGCTGGGAAAGAACCCGAAGGATCCCTCGATCTATGGCTCTGGGCCCTTCACGACTCTGACCTTCGGGGTTTTGGGTCCCAGTTTAGCTAGTAAGATAGGTCCACCTAACCCCGAAGGAACTTCCTAACGCTGGTCAACCTTATGGGAAACCGAGTTTTCTAGTTGCCTTCGACCAGTATAACGCTGGTAAGGTCAGTCATACTCCCAAGTCCCAAACTTCCGGAGCTCCGAACCTAGGAGGACTTAGCTTTCGTAGGCTTATCCCAAGGTTCCTAGTTATTGGTCATATGGGTCCTCTCAAATGGATCTCGTCCGTTCATCTTCCAAACTAAGAGACCTCCTATTTTCAAGGCTTGAAATTTTCTATTCTTCCTAAGCTTTATCATGAAATGGTTAAGGATTTGGGTTTGGACTTCCGGTCGCGCGACAACGGGTCTAGAAGAGGTATCCTCTTTAGACGAATAGGTTCAAGTTGAGACGATATCTCCTATCTCGATCGTATTACATGCTTATGTCCCAGAAATCCTCAGGAGCTAAGTTGGGTATACAAACTATCAGTCAGAAATGTAAGTGTACAAAGGANTGTAAGCAGTTGTCGACTGTGGATGAGTTGATAGTTGCTTGGTCAATCATGGTTGAGGATAAGTCCCCTAAATTAGACAATTTGTTGTGAAAATTCTACAAGGTGATTTCGGATTTTGACAACTCGGATTTTCTTCTAATGTACAAGGAGGCCATCACAAACACTCATTGAGGGTTAATATCAACAAATGAAGTATCCATTTCATCCCCCAGCTTAGGGACATGGATCTAGTTCTTATTACCAGTTGGAGACCTATCCCTCCTAAATGTATTGTACAAAATCTTGGTCATATAGATGTCCATGGTAGTGAAGCACGTATTTTTGGAGATCATTAATCTAGAACAAACTGGTTTCAATGGAGGGTAGTTTATTATGGATAACATCATGTAACTGAAAGAAATGGAGTGGACTAGAAAATGAGGGCCTCTTTTGATAATACACCAAGGATGTCCTTTGGCGCTTACATTTTATGTGATGGCAATTGAAACTATGGGATATTTGATTGCCTAAAAAGTTGGATACAAGCTCATTAAGGGGATTAATTCCTCTCACAAAATATGACTTTGGGAAACTTGTCAATGGGCACTTTGTGGATGAATCATTCTTCACTATCCTCGAGGAGAAAGAATTTGTAAATAATACTATGGTTTAAGAATTGGTGGATAATACTATGAACTGCCTCTGGAGATTTTATTCTTGAACGTCTAGGTCCAAAATTCATTGAGCCAAAACCCAATGCTACAAGCAGAGTCCCTAAGATACATCCGAATGGTTGTTAGAGCAAGGGTGCTCTTGGATCCAATGAATAATGCAAATCTTCAAGTTCCTAGGCATCTCCTTTTGTTCTAGGTATTGCACAAAATGATTATTCAAAGGGTAAAAAAAAATTGAAAAATGGTTGACCAAGCCCTTAGCCTCAGTGATCAAATTTCAATATTGTACTAAGGTTCTAGTTGCAACCCATGTTTACTATTCCTCTTGCTAGGTTCCTATGGCTAATGCTTACCAAAGGCTACAAAAATCTCTATATGTTTCCTTGAGCTAATGTAGAAGGTGGTTGGGGCTTTCATCAATCTAATTGGAATCTATATTGCACTCCTAGGAGTCGAGGTGGAATGAGGCTTGTTAGAACTCATACTCGAGCTAGGGACTCTATGCTAAATGGGTTATTTGATCCTTGGAAGAAATGGAGGGTTGGATGGTGTTCCTACATATTGTCTCACTTAGGGAGCTCCTTTCCGAAATAAGTCACTGTCTAGTTTGAATTTACAAACTCTAGTTGTCATCCCATTTATGGTTAAAGTTAAAGGGACTTTTGTTGCACATAAAATTTGGAAGGCCTAAGAGGTTATCGGTCCCTACCTGAATTAAAAGGTTAAGGTTCATACTTGACTTATGTTTCAATGAGCATTTGATTCATTGGTTATCTATCTTCCTTCATAAAGGTAGGACTCTAGCAAATCACCATAATTTTTCATCTTGAGATTCTTCATAAGAGGAATTAGAGCTATACATATCATTTCCGATACTTGGAATAGAAATTGGATCTTGGCCTAAGATGAAGGAGCCCTTCAAACTTTCCAACTATCACAAGTTGGTCTTAGAATGTGTGAAAGAGCTTATTCTATACTCCCTCTTGGTAGATAGATAGAGGGCTTTAATCCCATGTATTTGGTGGAAGGATTGGAATTAGATTAACTTCAGGTCTGTACACGAATATAAGCCAATTGAGGCATATAGGTGGTGGTGTCACAAACATGTGCTAATCATCCAACTTAATAAACGCTAGAGGCTTAATTCTAAGTAATCTAGTTAGCTCTTCCAACTTTGTAATGTATAAAAACCTTTGGTGGAGATGAAATAAAACTCATTTGCTTGGTCCCTTATCTTCAATGAGTATGTCGTAGGCCTTAAATTAGTTAATTTTGGAATCACTTAACCCTTGTGCCCTTTTTGTGGGAGCTCATAAAGACCCAAGCATCTCTTTTAGTTCTATTCCTTTTCCAAGTTAGTGTAGAAATGGGTCTCAAAATTCTATGGCCAATTTTCCCTACTACCCTTCCAAGGAAATATTTCAAGCTATAGGACCTTAAACCATTGAGTTTCATGGTACCTATAATCTCATTAGCATTGAAGTTTTGTTTTTAATTTAGAAGAAAATGAACACAATAGTGTTTAATCATGCCTTGAATAGATAATAAATTCTCCATGGTTGAGAGTACGTTGACTTATGATAATATTTCATTATGAAACTTAGTTTAGGTCCAAAAGGTGGAATTAATGGATGCCACACATTGACACCAACTCTTGGAGTATTAGGAAGGGTATCCATGCACCATGAATAGAGCCCTCTATTACGTCTCTAACCCCTTCTTCTCAATCTATATAATCTCAATGGGGGTGAGGGGAGGCTTGGACATAGAAACCCTTATGGATCTATATAATCTCTATGTCTTTGCATCACTTTTGGAAGCAGAATGTAGAGACCCGCCATCTCGATAATGTCTTCAATCTTCACCTACTTGGTGTATGACAAATTTTTACTTACAGTGCTTGTCCCCTCAGATGACACAAAAGTCCTTGGTAATTGATATTATACAACAAAAGTAAATGCAATAAAGGTTGCACTTAACTTCTACTAGATTTACATTAATGCTATGAGGTTGGCATCAAATTTATGATATTTTAAGGGATGTGAAGGTTTGGTTAGGCACAAAGACTAATGTTTTAGCTGTAAGTGTTAAAAACAAAGAACACCTCAAAGGAAGAAAGGAAAAGTGTTTATTAGTGATACTTTCAATTCGTTGGCTTATATTGATAAATCTTTCCATGAGTTGAAAACATGTTTAGAGTTACCAAAGGAAGAGTGTAGTTTGGGCTTCATGACTAGTGAATGTTGGTTACATGAAAAAGTTGTTTAATTTTTGAGAAGTCATTGGTCGGTTTGCTAACTAGAGGTTTCATTCCAAAGACATGGCGGTGAAGTTGGACAAAGAAGGAAACTTTCAAATTTCACTTACTCATTCCATGTTCAAGAGAATGTTATGACTTCCAAAGCCCACCAAAATTTTTAAGATGCCCAAAGTTGATGCTTTCTATATGCACATCGTGGTGGTTTAGAGTTTTGAATAATAGACCTTTATAGCCTAAGCTAGAGGCTATAAAAATTTACCAGGTAAGTATCCTCAAGTTAGTTGACCCCTACATGGAGATGACATTGATTTTTTGTCATCTAGTTGGACATTTGTCCACAACTTACATGTACATGTATGTGGTACACATCATTTACTACACCCTTCTTATGAAAGAGATATTCAATTGTGGAGAGTTGGTTTCCAATGAGATTTCACACTGATTGTTGGAATTTCAGAAAACCAAGAGATTCAACATGACTTTTAACATTATCTTTGCTTTGGTCTTTAATAAAACCTTTGAAAACTTGACAATATGAAAATATATTTAAATCAAGAGATTAACCTTGTGCATTTGTCGTATTCAATTCTTTGGAGGCATAAGGCTCTTTTGCAATTTTATGAAATCTAAGATTTTTTCATAAGGGGAGTTAGGCAAATGATCCTAGGAAGAGGCCCCAAGTTACTTTAAAATAAATCTTCTTTAGGTGCATAATTTGATGGTGTTACTTGCTTTTATGAAGTTGAGATTAAGAAATGGTTGATAGACTTTGTCACGATAACATAGAGAACATTTTTTTGTTTGCAAATATCAGTTTGGCATCCTACATCCTACATGGACTCAAATATGAGGTGCTTTCATTAAATGTGAAAGAAGAAATTATAGTGGGGACACTCATAGAATATATTAAGGAATGGGTGAATCAAGATGTTGAGGTCGTTGTTAAGTATTCATGACAAAAGGAAAAATGATTGAGTTAGTTAGGTTATCATAGATGGCCTTGGTTTGGATCAAGGATTGAATATAATAAGTTTTCTTTAGAAGAAAAGGACTAGAGTCAAATAACCTCGCCTCCTCATTTTTGTAAGTAAATTCATCCAATTTTCCCTTTCTTGAAAATTCTTTTTGGTTCAATCTTTGCCACATTGTTTTTACTAGTATCATAATTGCAAAAACAAGGTTTAATTCACCTTTCCTCTTTTTTATTCTTCTAGGATTCCCCTAATATTCATGGTCTACGAGAGCCCCATCCTTGCTCATGAGAGTGTATGCATTTTAATTTCTTGTTTATTTAAGTCATTGTTAATTTCATGTTTATTTAAGTCATTGTTAATTTCGTGTTTATTTAAGTCATTGGGATTTTGTAATGCCATAATGCAATGATCTTTCAAATTGTTTAAAAGATCCATATCAGAATCTTTCTTACAACGTTTAAACATGCACGGTCCTTTCTCATGCAATAATGCATGGTTGAATAATTCTATGGATGTATTAAGAACCTTGCTCCATTGTCATCTAATCTCAACACCAAATAACATTCAAGTACAAAAACACCTAAAACATAATAACGAGCAAACCTGCCCTTCCAAGAGCCATCCTATGCCAATTAGGTCCCTAAGTAAAACTAGTAAAGGGATGAAATAAAGGAACTTTTGATGTTTAGCCTATGATGACGAGAGCCCAAGTCCAACCAATGAAGGTGTGAAAAGTAGTTATAGTAACCTTCAAGAAAAAATCACCCAATGTGTAATCTCCAATGTGAAGATAGGAAACCTCCAAGGGAGATGAGATTGAGGTTCACTATCTACCTTAGGTGCCTTAAGCACTTCCCACTTGCATTCACCTCAGAGGAATCTAGGAAAAGCTACTAAGGGTGCCAATTCATGATTGGTATCCAAGGGGAATAGTCACAGGTCAAGCTTTTGCATTGAGCAAGGATATAAATTACTTCGTCCTATGGATTGAACTTTAGAAAGAAGGCATCACTCTAAGTAACTTTCCAACTTTACCGAAGTCCTATAGTATTCATCCACCCACTAACTAAGTGTGAGGGCATAATCTCAACACTTAACTAGTATCCATGTGTTAGAGGTGCTTCCCACAAGTATTTTTTTGCTACTACTAGAATTTACCATTCTTTATTCAGTTCCCAGTTTCAACTTTGGTGGCCTTGGAGAATTTCTTCTCCAATCCTACACCAAGGCCCTAACCTAGACGACTATCGATTTTCTAAAAAGAAAATTGAGTTTAGTTCTTTTTTAGATTAGTGTTAATTATAGGGGATGTTGATTACTCGAATAATGAAATATAGTGAAACTGAGATACTGTTTCAGACTCAAGATCATTGGAACAATACAAAAATTGCAATATACTTACACACCCACACTTTTTCTTTCGATGAATTAACTTGAACTTGTAACTACTCCAAATTAAAGATGCAAAGAAATCTAATTTCCTTCTTGATGCAATGAAACTCTTACAAATTCCTAAAAAATGTTGTAAAATAATAACAACTAACTTGGAAATGCAATTCCACTAATTAACCCATTTTTTTTTGAATGTTAAACTTGCAAACAATGAAACTACAATGTCACCAATTAACTTGACTATACTAGGTCTCAAAGCACGTGAGAATACTCTCATTTTTTAAAGGAAACTCTAAACATTAGATCTACAATTTAATAGGCTTGATAATTTTTAATTCCCATAGGCATGCACTCAAATTGCCAAAGACCAACCTGCATACTATGTGCAAGTTGTAAAAAAAAACTAGCATACACAAGAAAGTGTGTGTTGATTGTTAAGTGCAACCCACATACTCTGCACGACTATCAACATTGTAGACCACGTGCACATATAAAGAAAGGGATAAAAATTAAAAGTGCAAGCCTAAAACAACAATTTACTTTATGTGCCTAAGTTTACCAAGTGACAAACCACTAAGGTCAATAGAATCTACAAGCTAAACCTATAAGAAATTGAAAATTCCAACCCAGATAGAAGAATTCAAATCATTCTCGCAAGTGGAGTCTCAAAATCCATTTTAGGGATTTTTGCTATGATAGGTTATGATCCTTGGTGAGAGGGTAGGGTTCGAGTCTCACTGACAAAGCATACAATAGATATACAATCTATATTTTGCTAGGGTTAATGTTTAATGCTTGAAATGCCATGAAAATGAGAGAGAATATTACCTTGTAAGTAACATTTGGGCTTGATCTCCATGAGCAATTTGGTTAACAAAATTATAGCACCAAATCATCTTACACCTACACACAATCGACCAAGTAATACCTTCCTCATTTTCCAATTAACATTTATAATAATATAAAATAGATTATAAAACATGAAACCCTAACTTAGTTTAGGTCAATAGTCTAGCCATAATTCCTAACATTCTAATGTAATGCATATAATCAAAATGACTCAAGGAATTGTGGGGGGTGGGGGAGAAGAGAGATTTATATATAAATGATTCAAAAGTGAGCAACACGAGATAATATACTTGATCCTATCACAAGACCTCCATCACCCAAGTTTGGGTTCCTCTATCCTCATCCAAATGATTAAAACTCCCACTCAAGAAGGACATAAGTTTTACTTTGGTGAGTGAGACAAAGGGTGGCTCAAAACACCTCACTTAAAATCTACTAGACTTGGAGAACCAAGGTTGGTTATACACAATGAGAAAACCTATGAAAAAGAATCTCAACAAGGTCCAACAAATTTTCTCTAGCATAAGGGTGTGTCCCTCCCAACAACAAATCCCTTATTTATACATTCAAAAAGTGGTTCCATCT
>JZKD02S1983394.1:0-11821 GCA_000966675.3 Picea glauca
TTCCAATGAATGTAATTCTTCAAGACATATAAGAAAAAGAATTCCGTGGTTTTCTCCCGATTTGGGTTTCCACGTAAAACACTGGTGTACTGTGTATGTGTATGATTGTTCATTTTTTCATTGCTTATTTACTCTACAGTTATTGGATAACAATGCTTCATTGATATATCACTTGGATTATATGGTTAAATTGCTCTATTACTGATTCACCCCCCTCTCAGTAATCCAACAGGTTGTTCCTGACTAGCCTAAGGCTGCAATTCTACAAGTTTCATCGTTTCAAACCAGCTACTTTAACGATCTGTGGAATTTACCTTCCCCATCGACCTCGATGGAAGGGACAAGGAATCCTAGCATGGACATGCCCTTGTCCATGGTTGAGGTTGCATACAACATTTTCCAACAAAATTCGGCCAACCCCGATCCGACTCCCCCATAGGAGTTAGATCTAGTTTTTGAGCCTATTTGGGCTCAAGGTTCTCTTTCCACTCAAGATCCTTTAGACCTTGTATTTCCCTATAACAAAGTGATTCTCGAGGCATTGAATGGTCTAGATAGACCTTGGGATGATCTACATCATAGATCTTATTTCCTTGCCGATTTAAGGAGAATAGAGGCGGGAGAATTTGTTTCGACTGTGAATGGATACAATTCTTGTCCTATCAATCCTTTGGTTATGCACAAATTTTATGCCGAGGGTAACACCTATCAATTCGTGTCATATCAATTCTTGTCCTTCCATCCATGCAATGGTAAAAAGGATGGTTTTGAGAGTCAAATCCCGCACACCTCGGATAGCCACTTTCCCTTTATTTCTTTTAGCATCTGTTTCACAGTGCTGACGGATACACTCACCCAACGGCAAGCTACCACCTCCACCCCCTTTCAGACTCACACATGCCGCATGATGGGATAGCCCAATCATAAAGTAAATATCCTCAATCTCTAAGGAGAGGACATGAACGCCCACGTGGAATAATTTTTGTTCTGCATCCCACATATGGACCAAGTACTCTAATAGTCTCAGTTGGGCTCTCATGCCCTAGATTTTGAAAACATTCAATAGGCCACATTGCCAAAGAGAATCAATGGTTACTGGATCATTCAAAGCCATAGAGTATTCATCTTCATGCTCACGTTCTCTCCATTCCAACATTTTTGCAATCAAACACCTGCATGGAAGTAAGAGAGGACAATTAACACCCTTATCCATCTTTTTTCGAATTCTTTTTGGTTAAAATCTTGCTTTTCTCTTTTGGTTTTCGACCGCCGCAACTGAGCTTCAGTTACATTGCAGGATTTCCACAGGCGATCCATTGGGCACCTACGTAAATCCTTGATTTTCGCAGGGCCCGATATTGGCCACCTGCGGTGGCCCTAGCACATGCCTACCGGCCCAAAAATTGCCCAAAAAAACATTTTTGGACAACCAAAAACAAATTTTAAACCATTGAAAAGGAAGAAGATGAAGGACTTACTATTTTCACGGAAACCATTCGTCGATTGATCGCCTGTGCTCCTCGCAATTGATCACCGAAGTAAGGGGTGAAAAGGGGGTTTTTAGACAAGTTCTTGACCAAATACAAATGAAATGGTAAAAAAGAAATCTTACTCTTATTTATTTCATTTTTTACCCTTTTTCATAATATTTTATATTATATAAATGTGTTTGGTTATAAAACCTCAAGACTAATAGTCTCATGAGTGTCTTGTTTCTTGTAGGAAGAAGACTAGATTCTTAATTAACAGAGTATGGATCTTTGTTCCATAATTTGTTTTCTCTTCGTTACACATATCGATACTTTTTAGGGTTTTTTAGGAAAACCTCGATTTCACTCTTTGTTCATTCTCGTGCTCGAAAATTTATGAGAATGAAAATGAGTATACTTTTGTCATCCTTTCATACTCATCTTGGTAACACGAAAAAGAGACACACATGGAGTATCATTTAATCTCTTTTCACACTCCATAAAAATGAAAAGATTTCCGAGTGACCTTATTTTGTTCATGCTCGTAAAAGTATTTGAATAAAACATTTGATGGGAAATATTTTATCGCTTTTTCGGTCCTGTCGAACTATTTTACGAAAAAGGAACTGAGAGAGTTCTCTTTAAAGTGTTTTTCAGACTCTATAAACATGAAACCCCCCCAAGTTTTCTATCTTTGGACTTGTTAAACAAACATAGAAAGACCCACATGGGACCGAACCACTCCTTCTTAGGGTTCGTTAAAAATACTCTGAGAGACTCATCCGAAGGATGAGCTTATGTCAACAAGCATATTTTATCCTCCTCAATCTTGTGTAAAAATAAAGAGGTACTCGCCAGAAATGGTGGGGGGAAATTTGGGAAAGAGATATGTTTCTGTACCTTTGTTAGTGGAAGTACTAGTCCTCTTGAACATGACATCCCCTTCGTCATTTGAATCTGGGTTGGAATCCATTTGTCTCTCATTTGGCCTTCATCACATTCATATATTGGGTCGTCTTTGAGTCAATGTTGCCAAGACCAGTGTCATGTCATTCATATGTTCAAGAGACTTCCAAACAAGCCCTCCCTCGAGTCGTCCATCTGCATTGTCATTTATTACCATGTCGGCCTTCCCAGTGTCAGTTTTGAATCATTTTCATACTTTGATCTACCCTTAATCTGTTACTTATTTTGTTTCACTGATGGGGGATACATCAAGGCCCTCCTTTAATGAGTCTTTTTCCTGACAACTTTGACTCAACATACAGGAGAAATATTTACAAATCATTTAGTACCTTAGAGCCTACATGCCTCAATGGCAGGTTTCTTCGCTCTCGACAGTGGATTCACATCATTGGTTCCTAATCGAGATATTTCATCGAGTGTTCAAATTCATCTCATTTATTCACATTCGTTGGATTGTACTAAGGTACCTTGGGATTCATTTCCATCAATGGTGATTTCTCTTGCACTTGTTAATGGTTTTCATCAATGACCAGTAATCAAGCGGTTTCTACCATCTTTGAATTCAACACCTGTAATCGCATGGTTAGATTCGTACTTACGGACGACAGGATTGAAGACCCTAGATCTTATCGTTTTGGCCTAGGTTGAGATGGATTATTTATGATTTGAATTGACACACAGATCCACTTTGTATGTCTCATGGTTGTGTATGAATTTACACTTTCTAATACATAGATCCACGATGTATTTCTAGTGGCTATGTAGAATTTTGATGACATGGATCCACAATGTATAATTGGTGGCCATGCCTTGCATTTATGATTTCAATCACTTGTAATATGAGCATGGGAATGCCTACCTCAAAAATGGTATAATTCTATGCAGATGCTTGATTGTTTTCAGGTCCTGATTGGTGCACTCCTTGTTTCCGACACACACACGCATTTTACAAAGTATTTCGGCTGTCACATGTTCATGCCTCATACTTTGAGGGGAATTCTGTTACACATTATTTTGGTCACTCTGATGATGATCCCATAGGCATGTGTTTAGGCTTCCAAAACAATCTTTCACATGAGGAAAATGGTTGAGTTATTCCCCTACAAGGCACATTTTTAGAATGACGCCGCAGGCTGACAATGGTACACAGTGCGGGAATCCTTGATTTTTGCAGGCTTCTCTATGCTTGGCCTGTGAGATTTCTGCATGCTGCTATATATGAAGGGTGCGGTGGCGCTTGAAGCTAAGAAAAGGAAGAAGTTTCACGAAGTTTCTAAAAGGAGAATCTTCTAAAATGTGAGGTGGCATCCGTATGGTTGTGATCTTACTGGCCTTTCTAATTTTGTGGGATGATCCTCATCCTAGTAATCACTTCATATTATCCTATATAATAATGGATTTCTCATGGAAAAGGTTAAGCAAGGTCAAGAAATTGATCAAATAATAGGCTGAATATTGTGTGAAGAATCCTGATACATTTGATGCTTGAGGCCTCCATTTGTCCATCAATCCTTCTGGATTATCTTCATGCAAATTCAGAGCAAGTGTATGTGTGTGTTTGAACAAAGGGCCATCGAAAGGGAACTTGTGACATCAAGACAATCTGGTTGTATCTTCCACTTTTACTTAATATGATACAGTGGCATGTCTCTTTCCCATAAAATCATTAACATTTTATTACATGACTCCTTGATCACATGTCTAGGTCTCCATTGAATCTACAATTATTTCTTTCACTTTGGTTGGCTTGTGTCATTACAGATCTGTTCTCACAAGAGTACCATAGTGAAGCAGGGACAACAGAGATATAAGGAAGTGATATATAATGGTATGTCATACAATCCTTCTTTGATGATAAATTCAATGGTAGCAACCTAGGGAAAGTGTCATGTCCTGTCTTGTTTTGTTCTAGATCCAAGTGGATCCAGGGATATTAGTTTATGTTTGCATTCACTGATCTGGTTTGTGTACTACCACGTGAACACCTGATACACAATTGGATAATGTCACCATATGTTTCTTGATAAATATCACCTTTTCCCATCAAATTTAAGGTCTCTACCAATTCATCCTTCATACCTTTTATTAGAGTGGCTTTAAGTACCTCACCTGGTAGTGTACCGTAAGGTGATCTCTGCAAGTTATATTGAAATATTTCAACATATTCTTCTAGTTTTTCATTTTCCTTTGTAGTCATTTTAAATATTTCACCCTTTAAATCCCTGGTTCTATAGTAGTCTTGATATTTCGTAAGGAAGGATTGTTTCATTTCATACCATGAATTTATAGTTCCTCCCCCTAGTCCCATAAACCATCGTAAAGTTTCTCCTTTCAAAGTGTAAGGAAATAAATTTAGTTTCTGGGGTTCAGAGGTATAGTCATAGCCTCTACAGAGGACATCAAACGCGAATAAGAATGCATCAGGGTCCTCTAAGATAAATCCATTGAAGGTTGGAATATTTTGTAGTGGAATGGCTTTCGTTAGGGAATTAGCAACCAGATCAACTATAGGATATTCCAAAGTGAAAGTCTGAGGTTGCGACTGATTTTTCTATGCCATTTGGTCGAAAATGTGCCAATAGCCTTTAGGGATTTGTTGGTTTGGGTGTTCTACTTGAGGTAGTTGATTACTTGGTCCCTTAGGAGATTTAATCGCGCTACCTATGTCTGGGATTTCAGGTGTTCCCTCTCCCACTGGAATCAAAGGAGATCCAGGTTCAGGTGGTGATGGTTTTGCCTCAACAATTCCACTAGTCTCCCCTTCTCCTTCTCTCAAATTACAATAAGTTCCCTCACCTAAAGGACTGAAAAGTGGAGTGTGTGTATTTTGGAAACTTTGTTCAGTTCCTTCAGTTCCTCTATGAAACTCAACATGAGTTGCAGTTGGTGAATTTGCTGCTTGAGGGGCTCGGGTAGAACCTTTTCAATGTCCAATCGAGGCTTGAGATTCAACTTTTCGGATAATTTTGTCTATGAAAGTTCTCCTTCTAGGTGGAACCGAGCCCTGGGATTTTGTAGTTTTTGGTAAGGGTTTTTGTTTTTCAAGTTATTTATTCTTATTCATACACACAGACACAAGTTCTATGCACCTATATAACCTCTATGCATAATTTGAAGGTGGGTGTTGGCACAAACATTTTACTTGTTGCCTACGTAGGTTCTTACCTTCCGTTTTCAATACCTCATCCTTCAGAGATGCAACCTATACTATATTTGACATTCTCCCCGGCAATGGCGCCAAAATGTTGGGCTCTAAAGATTTCCTAAAAAAAACCTTAGTCTGACATTAATTTATCAACCGAGGATTCGTATTTTCTTTCAAGAGTGTTAGCAAAGCTTATGCAGATATTCGTAGAGGTTTAAATCGTGTAGATAATTCAACTACAACAAATATGAGTCTATCCAAATTAATGCAATAATCAAGTTCTTCACGCATTAACTACAAACTATGAAACTAATAACTCAATCAATAGAAATATGTTCTGAGCAAAAACACACCATAAATCAAATCATCAATCAATTACTGAATTCATCCATCAAACTAGGAAACAACAATTTAGTCTGCGGAAAACACTTAATAAGTCAATCTCTTAATGACTAGTTAATCTATTGAAAATGAACAATGATCTATTGAATATTTAAGAAGGAACAACAAGTTCGAATTAAATGAAAGGAACAAAAAATGTGAATTTGATAAAAGGAACAACGAATGCGAAAGGAACAATAAATGTGAATTTAAATGAAAGGAATTCACAAGCAATAAATTAACAACAAATGGAAATGGAACAACACTTGATAATCTTCAAATGGAACATTTATTCTCTGTAGATGGAACATTATAACCAATTCATAAAAGAATCAACACATTAATGAGTCTATATTAACTGTTGAAAGGAAATTTGAATTACATAACTATAACAAAATTGATAAGATTACAGATGAGATAGTAGCTCTTGTCGACTAGGCCCACGGTCTTCAAAAGATATTTCTACAAAAAACTTAATATGTAGAAATGATTAAAATGCTTGAAGCTTTCATTAATTCCATAACTGATAAATCATTTACAATGGGATTGTTGTACAGAGTGTCAACAATTAAGATATCTGAATTCTTCGTTATCTCTCTATCGTTCACCATCCTTTATATATTACAATGAGATAAGTAAATTAAGTTATCCTGAGGATCGAGAGATCCTCAGGATTTCTTTTACTATTTATGAAGATTGCAAGATAAAATTTCAATCTTCATTTGAACTATTTTGTGCCTGAATTCTTTGATCTTCAATGTCCTGTGCATCTTCATGATTTTCTTAATTATATTTAGTTAACACCAATTGTTCATTTTTGCATAAAATCAAAACAATTCAAACCAAAGTTCAGAAAATATCTAATATCATTCAATATTATTTCCTAAGAGATTTTTAACCATTTTGTTCCCTAATTACTTCAAATTAATAGAAAAGTCAACAAAGAATATATCACAAACCAAAGTAACGAGGAGAATATTTATACCTTTTTCTCAACCCAACAGAGGTGACAATGAATTAAATGTACATGGCTTTGTTGATGCTAACTGGGCTAGAGATTTGGATTGAAGGAGGTCGACCAATGGATATGCATTCAAAATGTTCAGAGGAAAAATCAATTGGATGAGTAAGCGACATGCGGTCGTAGCCCTACCAACAACATAATATGAATATATGGAAACCACTCATGGAAGAAACTAGAAGCAATATGGTTGCAAAGGTTGTTTTCAAGAATCGGGTTTGAGCAAAGGGTTATGAAGATAAGTTCTGACAGTCAAAGTGCAATATTTCTAGTAAATAACCATGCTTTTCATTCTAAGACTAAGTAGATTGATGTACAACACCATTTCGTGAGAGACATGGGGGAAAGAAACAAGGTGTTGTTGGAGAAAGTAGACACGTTGGAAAACATAACAGAGTCTTTGACCAAGTCTGTGAGTGTTTTGATGTTATCTTGGTGCAGAAAGGAAATGGGCATTTCCGCCCTGGGTCTGTGAATGAGAGTTCAGAGGTCTCCCGGTTTCAACATAAGTTGGGACATAGATCTACAAATACGTCAACTTTATGCTCTTGTAAATAACATGCCCTTATTTTAAATGATTTCTACAATGTCTTTTCCATATTCCTAAGTAATGGATATCGAAGCTTCCAACAAGATAACCTTTTAGAATATCAAATGCAAACATTCAAGAACTCAAAAATAAAAATTCATGAAAATATACAAGTAGATACCATTCCTATGTTTGGCTTCCATTTCATTCCCCTGTCTTATCCAAACCAAAATTTTATAGTTAAACTTGAAATACTCAAAAGGTTAACATTATATTGACATGGTCTCATATATTGTTAGGTTCTCTCTAATTTACTACAATGATAATTATTATGATAAAAAAACCGCAACCAATTGATATAATGAATGTTAACATTAACAAATAGAAGAGTGGCCCGACATTAGAAGTTGTTGATATTGATCACTCTTTCTTGAATATGATGATATTGTAACATATTTGGTGATCTAGATCACATTATATTGATGTTAGATCCCGTGACATTAGTCAATGGATGCATCTAAGGTGCTAGCATGGTTGTTCTTTCCAATAAAATTTGACAACATCTAAGGTTGTAACAATGAATAGGTTTTTCATGGGCAATTATGTATGCTTGCAGTCTGATGTCTTCTTAAGTTCATTTCTGCTAAATTTTCAAACAATCGTTTTGCAAAACCATGTTTCTTACTTATAGATATAACCTCTTAAGCTCTTAAGAGAATTTATGAGGATAATAGTATGTTAGGTTATGGTGACAATTGTTAATGTGTGGCATGTTCATTATGTCAAGGTGAAATGAAAATGTTAAATGTGGCGGAATTATTTGTTTCAAGAAAAAATGTTGGCTAGTGCGGGGTCTTATCAATGATGTTTCTTCATAGTAAAGACATTTGATTTTAAAACACTAGTTGTGTTAAGAAGTGGAGCAACTATGTTCTCGTGTTTAAACATCAATATGGGTCATAAGTATAACTTTAGGTGGATCGAAGAAGCATTGTAATCTCTTTCTCATTATTAAAGAGGATTTTCAATCATTTTTATCGGTCTTCAATCATTCTCCGGTGTTCACCATATAAACCATCAAAATCTAGCCAAATACATTTGGCCCATGGGAAACACTGCACCATTTCAATGAAAGTTATGTTATTCCTTTCTACAACAATGTTTTACTTAGGAATGTAAGGCACAACTCTCTACTAACATATACCATTCTGTGACAAGGATATCTTTAATGTCTTTCTCACATATTCTCCTTCATGATCATATCTTATGTATTCCATGGGTTGAAAACATCCCTTTTTAGATAATGCCCTAAATTCCCTGATCTGTTCAAAGACATGTCCCTTATCCTTCAATAAATATGCCCAACTATGCCTGGAAAAATCATTAATGAAAGTAAAAACATACGTAACACCAAATAATGATGGTTGGTTTATTGTACAAAGGTCATTATGGATAAGTTAGAGTCTATTCTTTGTGATGGACCAAGAATTTCTTATGACAAATGCAACCAAATTATGTTTTCCAAGAACACACCCTTCGTGTGCATCGTCAAGATGAACTACCTTTGGTAATAATTTAACCATATTGAACCCTATCATTTATTTCTTACTTTGTATATTTAGATGTGTGAGTCTCTCATGCCAGATTCTTCTTTGATTCTCATTCTTGGCTATGAGTGTAGCTGGTCCATGCAAGTTGTGCATGCCAAATTGGCATGCAAAACAACCCATGACCTACTATCATTCCAATTTGGCATGCACATCATCCCTTAGCCTGCTGAGCATGCCAAGGGTTGTTGTGCATGCCAAATTGGCATGCACAACATGCTTAAGGTCAATGATATTACCCTTAAGGTCAAGGAGAATACCCTTAATAATATAGAATATGTATATCCTGATGTATCAAAAAAGTAAACATATATGATCCCAGAGGACAAAATATTCAACCCAAAAATGTGATTATTGAAAAAAATCATCAAAGATCAAATTGAGAGCAAGTTCCACCTTCCCATTCCTAGATGTCTTTCCATTATTTTTTTACTTATTCACTTGGGAATGGGGGCAACGATTTTTTGAACTAAATTGGGCATTCACTGGAAGTTGATCCTACACCTCCATTCTGCTATAACCCTATGTTGTCTATGAACTACGTCCTCTATTTTCTCAATCACCAGTTCTAGATTCTCAACAAGAATCATACCCACCATAGGACTTGCAAATTTATCCAATATAACAGATAAAGTTTCTCTATTTGTCAATTTATATTAGTATGCAATGCAATCTATTTTGACCTTTTTTACCCCCCACAATACATGTCCATTTTTCCATTTTTGGAGGTTCCTCTTAGAAACGTTCTACCATGAATTTAAAGATGTTATGATATACCTGTAGTGTTTCTAAGGGGTTTTTATAACATCGTGACTAGTTTTTTCCTCATGAACAACACCCTTTTTGTTGGTTCTATTTGTTATGCATAAGAGAAGAATGATTCTACATTTCCAACACCTAAGCATGTCTTTTCCAGAGTCCACCTCAGAGGTCAAAGGAAGGTTAGGAAGACTTAATATGCTCACTAAAATGCTAGGTTAGGTATCCAGGACAATACCTTGTTCAAAAAATAGTGTTTCTTCCTAGAGCAGTGAGTGTAGAAGAAAATATTCAAGTGAAGGATGTGATAATGGTTCCCACATAGAACAAAAGATCAACTTTGGAAAAATTTGTAAATAAATTAACATGGTGCAAATAGTGAATACAAATTTCTCACAAAGTGAGAGTGGACATGTTGCATCTAAGCATCAAATACAAGTCTGAACCAAGCCAATTTATGTTGCAGGACTAGTTCTTTTTTACTAGAACACATAATTTATTGAACAACATATTGGTCTACCTACATAACTCAAGCTACAGGATGAGAGAGAGATTTAGAAAACAAAGAAATCAGTCCAACAGGGAGTCTGCAAGGTGAAATGTTACATAAATAGATCAAATATGATGAGCTAGCTGAAATATTTCGAACATTGAAAGAAGAGAATGCCATTTTGAGAATAGAGATGAATTATTTGGAAGAGGAGCACTAAAAACTCAAATTTGAAATGCTTCTCTCCATGATCCATTTATGAAAGCACTGAAATATAAGAAGAGAAAAAACAACACATTGCAAATTCTAAGCACTGTCAATATTAGAAGACAATGCTCCACGCAATCAACATTTTTTAATAAATCATGTAGCTTTGAATCCACTTTCCCAAAATCCTTAGGAACTAAACCCCATATTGAACTCCAGGTGTAAGCTAATATTTCAATCAATTTTAAAACATTTACCTGGAAGAGGGGCTATGTGGGTGTTGTGGGGTTATTCTACCCTATGGACTAACAAGCTAGGGCTTAAACTTGCATGCAGATCATGACCCTTCAAAAATAACCTTTTACCTTCTACCCCAACCTAAAACCCTTTTTCACAAGCAAACAAGAGAAGAACCAACTAACCTTTTTTTATTGACGGTTGGTGTAGATCCTCCGCTGATCTTTATCTCCTTGCTTCTGTTGCTCCTTCCAAAAAGATATCTTGCAACCAAGACAAAACTATGAATGCATGCTACTGTTCTACTAAAGGGTTAGATATTAAAACACAAATCAAATAGAACATATAAAACTCGTGTATTCGGGACGGGAAAAGTATCTTTTTATTAATCTCAATATGAACCAACTTACAATGATTATAGAGACCGACCACCGTTCCTCGATCCTGATCCTGGGCTCCTCCTCTTCTTTGTCCTCCAACTGCTTTGCTTGAATTCTCCTAAAGCTTGAGGAAAGGCTAAAGGGTTGGGACAAAACGGATTCGGCAATTGGGCAAAGTTTCTTTTCTATGATTTTCCTCCTCTGAATAGTACCCCTACCCCTTCTTTTATAGGCTAGAAGGAGCTAGGGTTTTAGATGAACTCTCAACCATGCATGGCTAGGAGTTCCAGTTAACTGACCCAAATCTTTTCGTCCCGGCGGAAACTTTTATTCTACCCTACGGACTAACAAGCTAGGGCTTAAACTTGCATGCAGATCATGACCCTTCAGAAATAACCTTTTAACTTCTACCCCAACCTAAAACCCTTTTTCACAAGCAAACAAGGGAAGAACCAACTAACCTTTTTTATCGATGGTTGGTGTAGATCCTTCGTTGAGCTTTATCTCCTTGCTTCTGCTGCTCCTTCCAAAAAGCGATCCTGCAATCAAGACAAAACTATGCATGCATGCTATTGTTCTACTAGAGGGTTAGAGATTAAAACACAAATCAAATAGAACATATAAAACTCG
>JZKD02S1983394.1:17299-38705 GCA_000966675.3 Picea glauca
TTATAAAAAATGAAATTCTATAAATAACAATTGATTTGGAAACTTACTTACCATTTCATTTGCAAGGATTTGTGGAGTGTTGGAGAATCTCAATTGGAGCAAATCTTGTTTTTCTCGCTGTCGGAGCTACGATTGATCATTTCGCACACTGTTCGAACCAGGTAGGTGTTCATCCTTTACTCTTTCAATTGCATGTCTTCAAATTGAGTTTCAATGCATCATTTATTTAAAACACAAAGCCCTAGGTCGCCCCTCTTTGAACMAAATCGACCTCTTTTTAGAAATTAATAAAATGAGGTAATTATTTTACAAAAATGTGTTAGAGAAGGGTTGTTAGGATGTCTACACCCTTACAATCAATTGGACCGATCATTTTAGAAAAAGAAACTCATGAAAATTCCCCTCAATGGCCCACGCACCCCCTCAAGTCGTTTTTCATTTTTAACATGTTTTAATCATTATGTGGCAAATATTAAAGGGCATGGTGGTCAAAAAGAGTGATTGGTTTCTTTTAGATGACATGGGAATTTGATTTTATGTTTTAAAATTATTTTTGAAAATCGCCGAAATTACAAAAACGTGAGGAATGATGAAAATCTTGATTTTTTGTTTTGTAGGCAACTTCGGAAATCATGATTGAATGGAAAGAGCGGGAACATGAGATGGATGATTTAGCTGCTCTTACGAAGTCCTCGTACATGGGCCGCTTTGCGGGCCTGTGGCTTGCTCAAGTTTTTCAAATTGCAAAAAATTAAAAGAGAGATTCTACTGCTTGAGCACATGATTGGCCATTGGGACATTGCGGAACAGGGATTCTATATTGGTACACAACTCATAACCATTGAGTTGGAAGATATGTACTTTTTGACCGGCCTCTCGAAAAGAGGGGCCCTCATAGCTTTCATTGGGCAGAGGGCATTACCTGAGCAGGTGGACGTGTATCTGGCACGCCACCGCGTTCCGGGAGCAAGGTTGGTAGGGGGCAGGATCCCTATCAAGGATATACGAGATCTGCCTCTTCGATCTATATTATTTGCTATCACAAGCATGACTAGTAGCACTAGTGCTCATTTGGCATCGAGGTCACAGGTGGCCTATGGTGTTCAGTGTTTAGAGCCAACACTGTTCAATTGGAGTGCAGCGTTCCTTCGGAATGTGAAGGAACAGATCTCATGATGCAGGGCTGGTCAGAAGCAGTTCGGATATGGCTCTTTCTTAGTCTCATTTTTCTTAGAGCGCATCCCTCAGATGCAGCCTCAGATAGCACTGGCAGTACGACCAGTGGATGAACCTTGGATGGAGAGGTGGACTAGCCTGTCTCCAAGGCTAGTTTCGGAGTCAGAGTTCCACTTCATTGGTGATTTCTTTGTATGGCTGAGACGGCAGTACCTCTGGATAGAGGACTTCCCTTACGCCGATGTAGACTTCCGTGGGAGTATGGACTTGATTTTTCCCACAGGGGAAGATTGGGACGAGTCAAGTAAGAGACTAAGCCGTACCTTGTCTAGTTTTGTTTTTTAAATTTTTTGATGTATATGTATTTTTTTGGGTATGTAAATGAGTCTTATCAGATGTTTTGTTTCCAATGTGCAGATAAGGGAGCAATGCGCCCTGTTGATTTACCAGTACCAGGACATCGTGGAGGCGCCCCAGCTGCAGTAGATCCGATGGTACCAGTGGTGGGTCTCCGGGAGGTCGAAAGAAACCTCCAAAGCCTTACCATGGGCATCCCTCCTCTACGTAGGGGGGATGTGCCTTTGCGTCTGTAGCGACACACTGTAGGAGTGCCAGAGAACATCAATTCTCTGTTGAGGCATCTAGTGCGTGCAGTAGTATGTTACTCACAACACAACGTTGTGCAGGGAGATTAGAGTCTCCCCGTGATCATGTTTTTTGTATGCCTTGTCAGGCGATGTTGTATGGGTGGATGGATGCAATATTTTTCTCTTCTACACACTTTTTGATGTAATGCAAACATTTCAGTCACGCCATATATATATATATATATATATATATATATATATATATATATACAGTTTCGAGTTTTTATGATGCTGATGATTTGTACATGATGATGTCTGTGATGCGTTTTAATTTACATGTAATGTACAGTTTTTTATTTCCTTGAATCTTATCTGTGGGCTAAATACCGATCCATGATATAATTAGCTAATGAGTCTGAAACACTATTAAGTTCTCTTGGAATGTGTCTATATTCAATGTAATCGAACATTCGTTCAAGACGGCGAACTTGCAAGCGTAGATGTAGCAGTATAGGACTATGTATAACGTAAATGTGGTTGAGTTGATAAACCACGAGTTGGGATTCTAAGTAAATAATGATACGAGAGATACCTAGGGAGTAGGCTTGGGTTAGCAGTCCAATGACAACGTGGTATTCTTCCATATTGTTGGTTGCTGGTCCTAAACAGATGCCTCCTGAGCTCACCACCTCATCAAACTGATAAATAACCCATGTTACCGAAGCAATGTTCCGGGTATGTCGGCTGGCGCCATCCGCGAACCCAAAAAATATAGGAAAGGCAGACGTCATTTGCGCATGAAAACACAGGCACATTCATGAGTGGCAATGGTAAAGACTTGAGCACGCGAAAGAAAAGACACACCAAACTAAAATACAATAATGTACAAAGTAAGATGCTAGGTGATCTAGGCATAGTAATTTTTAAGGTAAAGCCTGTTTCGGGGCTCTCCCAGGGAAATTCCATCATGGTCTACTAGTTCATAAGCACCTCTGTGTAAAACACGCTTCACAATGTAAGGATCGTGCCACATAGGTTCTAACTTTCCTGTTCCCAGTTTATCGTGTGCTTGGTCATAAACGAGGACTAAGTCTCCTTCTGCAAAGGATTGAGGTTGGATGGATTTTTCATATTAACTCTTAATTCATTTCTTATGTGCCTCATTAACGAGAGCAACATCACAGCGTGTTTCGTCCAGCTTGGATAGATACAAGAATCGTTCTTCTTCCGCAGAATTATGGGGTAGGAGTTCTACTTTCAATTTGAGTGATGGAATTTCACACTCGATTGGTAGGAAAACCTCAATGCCATAGACCAACTGGAAAGGAGTGAATCCAATTGATGTTTTCACAGACGTGCGATAGGCCCAGAGAGTGGAAAATAGTTGTAAATGCCACGATGTCTTGTTTTCCCCTACCATGCATTGGATCATGGTTTTTAGGACTTTGTTGATAGCCTCAACTTTCCCGTTCGCTTGAGGGTAGTAAGGGGATGAGTTTTCATGGCGAAAACCCAATTTGACGTGTAATTCGCTCATCATCTGGTTTTTGAAGTTTGCACCATGGTCCGTGACAATGGCATGTGGTACGCCAAAACGAGTAATGATGTGGTTGAAGAGGAATAGAGTTGTAGTAAGACCATCGTTCAGGAAGGTAAGCATAGCCTCAGCCCATTTGGTGAAGTATTCGACGATGACGATGATGTAACCATGCCCCCCGGCTGAGGTAGGCTTACACTGCATGAAATCGATACCCCATTTTGAAAAGGGGCCGATGGAAATAATGGGGTGCAGCGCAGTAGGGTGGGTGTGGGCCTTCTTGTTGAAGATTTGGCAGGGTGGGCATTTTTTGACGGCTTCGATGCAATCTTTGAAAATCGAGGGCCAAAAGTAGCCGGCACATAGGATTTTTTGGGTTGTGGCCATCCTGGAAAGGTGACCGCCACAAGCGCCAAGGTGACAATCGTTCAAAATGTGTTCAGCCTCTTCGTGAATTAGACATCGCCGAAGAATGGTGTCAATACCACGACGATACAAAGTGTCGTCGAGGATGAGATAACGGTGAGAGTGGTGATAGATGCGTCGACACTCTTCACGAGAGATGTTGGGCTGAAAGCGTTGAGTTTAAAGGTAGAGGAGAATGTCTCCGTACCAAGGGTCAGAAGTGTTGATGAGGAAGAGAGATTCATCGGGGAGAGAATATCTAGGTTCAATGTTTTCATCGGCACAAGGGAGAGCACATATGAGCTCGGCAAACACCAGGGATTTTTTGGTTTTAGCCTTTGTAAACTTGAGATTGAATTCTTGAAGAATAACGATCCATTTCAAATATTTGCCCCCAAGTACTTGACACGTCAAGACGTGGTACATGGGGTTAGAGTCTGCGATTACCATGGTGGTGCGTAATAGGATGTAGTGGCAGAATCTTTGGAAAACAATGGCGGCTACCATAGCCAGTTTCTCAACATGCGAATATCTGAGTTCGGGTTCGGATAGACTCTTGCTTAGATAATAAATCACGTGTTCTTCGTCGTTAGAGTCCTCTTGAACTAACACCATCGCAATAGTGGAAGTAGAAGAGACCAAGTAAAGGATATAATCCTTTGTATATTCGGGAGGATGTAACAAAGGAGCGTGGGTCAAAGCATGCTTGAGAGCATCGAATGACCATTGGGCAGTGTCATCCCAGATGAAAGGGACGTTCTCTTGCAGTAGCCGCAAAAATCCTTTAGTGATCTCGGCATAATTGCAGATGAAACGACGAAGAAAGTTTGCTTTGCCTTGCAAACTTTGGAGTTGGGTTAAGTTGGTAGGTGGGGGTAAAGCTAGAATGGCCTTGATCTTTGAGGGATCCACCCTGATCCTGTCTTTGGAGACGATGAAACCGAGGAGTCGGCCGGATTCGACAGCGAAAATGCATTTATGTGGGTTCAGTCGAATACGATAGAAGTGACATCGAAGAAAAAATGCCCGCAAGTGACCAATGTGATCGGGTCGGTTGGATGAATGGGCGGGTAAATCATCGAGATAAGGTTCGGCGATATGTTTGATGTCATGGAAAGCGTACAACATGGCTCGCTGGAAAGTAGCACCAGCATTTTTAAGGCCAAAAGGTAGATTTCGGTAGGCGAAAGTTCCCCAAGGGAAGATGAAGGCTGCCTTATGTTGATCAGCACGTAAGATTTCAATCTGGTTATATCCAGAAAATCCATCCATGAAAGAGAATATTACGCTTCTCACGCAATTATCGATGATTTGATCGATAAAAGGTGTAGGGTAGTTGTCCTTGGGACAAGCTTTGTTGAGATATCGATAATCTACGCAAACACGGATGGTCCCTTGTTTTTTGGCAACCGGAACGAGGTTGGAGACCCATTCCATCAAAGGGACGGGGTAGATGAAGCCAGATTTTAGAAGTTTTTCAACTTCCGCCTTTATAGCTGCCATTTTCTTGGGGTGAACCGGGCAGAGTTTCTGTCGAACCAGTTTTGCGTCAGGGTAAGTCTTGATTTCGTGTATGACGATTGAAGGGTCAATCCCTGGCATTTCCTCGTATCTCCATGCAAAGACATCGCGGAATTACTTGAACAAAGCGGTGTAAGAAACTACTTCGTTGGGCGTGCAATTAGCACCAAGATTAATGTTTTCCACGATACCTTCTTTGATTGAAATGTCAATTGTGATTGTATTAGAGATGTTACCCATGTTCCCCTCAGAGAAAGTATCTCGTGTGAGGATAGGGGATTGTGGAGCATTAGTAACATCGGGGGGGGAAGACAGATCGTATGTCTTCAATTTCTTCCAAAGGCAGAAGAAAAGAGGAGCGATGGTGGTTATCATCCCAGGGAAAATCGTCAATGCTAAGCATTTCCATAATAGATTCATCCGAAGGAAAAATGTGGGAAATGTAATCAACGAAAGATGATAGGTTATCTAACCACGAGGGCACCGAATAAGTGTCGGGTGCCAATGAATGTGAATTATTGGGAGAAGGAGAGGTAGATTGGATAGCTATGTATGCGGCCTCGGCTGGGCTGAGTGGCATGGTGTCACTGAGCGCATCGAATTCCAAAGGACTAGGTACAATCCAAGGATCAGATGATTCCAAGGATTGGTAAGGCATAGTCGAAATCATGTTGACGGAAGAAATGTGGTGTGCAGTAGGTGGAAGTGGTGTAGGGAATGTACCCATAAGGCTAGAATCTTTCAATAAGCCAACACCAACGCTTTCATACGTAACTGGGTGGTCTCCCAAAAAAGGAATGTTGTTGGTGGCAGGGATGTGAGCGTCGGGTGTACATAAATCAAGTTGATCGACAGTGACAATTTTGCCTTGATGGGGGAATTGTACACATCGAAACACCGACGAGGCGACGAAAGTCATAGCGTAGAACCAACTTATTCCGAGTAATAGGTTGTAATCGAGGGGAGCATCGACCACCTCGACATCAACGGTGACAGTTTTACCACCCAATTGAATGGATAGGGATTGTAGTAATTCGTGAGGATGGAAACATCGTCCATCGAAGGCACGTAACATCGTAGGGAATTTGTTAAGGGAAGGTGATTTCAAACCTTTCCAATAGGCTAGAGACATGACACAGGTAGAGGCTCCCTCATCCAGGATGGTTCAATGAATATGTTGATTGTGAACAACAACATCGATTTGGAAAGCTAGCTGGTGGGAGAGTCGCGGTTGATGATCGTCCAGATTAAACGTGATGTAGTTTGATGACTCGGGATCAAAAGCGCCAATGGCAGCTAAGAGTGTCCTACGTTGGTTGGGACAGTGTTGTAAAACTTCCAATGCGGACATGGCACACGGGGCTTGGGCCAAATCTTCTACAATATTGTAATTTTGGGCAGCCCGTGAATTAGGATTGAAAGTGGATTTCCAGATGGTGCTCTTAGGAGGGCGTAAGATGGAGTCAAAAGAAGGTTTCTCAATCTGAAGTGGCCCAAATGGAGGGATAATAGACGGAGGATTAACAGAGGATGGTAAAGGATCTGGCGAAGAACCGTTAGCAGTCTTCGACTTATCAGGATTGACTGGCGTGTCGTATGTCGTAGAACGAGTGGTTAGATTAACCACGTTAAACATGTAAATCTGTGCGCTTGTCGAGGCCTCATCATGGGGTTGGTTGGAAATTCCCCCCGGCGTGGGGGTTTGTACAACCAAATATTGTTGTTGCGGAAAAGGCTGAGTGAGCACAGCGGGTTGCGAATTTCCCTTGAAACGTTTTGCCACTTCATCGCGATGTGGGCAGTCTCGAGTGTAGTGATCGTCACCGCAAATGAGACATAGGAATTTCGGTTTTCGTTGTGGTTGTTGTCCGACAGCAGGGGTTTGCATTTGGGTTTTGGGTTGTTCGTTGTTATTGTTCTTCTTAGTTTTGTTTCTCGATTTCTTCTTGCCCCCAAATTGTTGTGAAGGGGTTGATTGTACCACATTCACATCAGAAACCTGAGGTTGAGGGGGGGTATAAGAGGGTACAGTTGAACTGGGAGCGGTCGTCGAAGCGGGCCGCTGATTCGTTTCAGTGGACTGGGTGGTAGATTGGGTTTTGACAGAGCCAATAACTCCATCCGCGTGCAAAGCAGTTGATGTTTTGGATGGATAGTTAGTGGCATGGGTGGCATTCGGTATCAACTCATACAGAGTACCGGATTGTGAATAGACTAAGTCTAAATACTGAGCTCGGGCGATGGCTTCTTCCTCAGTGACCACGTCGCCCATGGCAACATCACGAGCGATCTGGGGTAGTAATGATTTCGTGAACCATTCCGCTAATAATTGGTTGGGGATGACCTCTTTGATTAGCCTTCGTCGTCATCTCCATTCATGGATATGATCGGAGATGTGTATGGAAGTTGTTTGACGAAGGGAGGTTAATAGTTCAGTACCCGTCTCGTATCGAATGGGCAGTTGGAAGTGTGTGAGGAAGGACATGGTGAGGGAGTTGAAATCATGGAAAGATGCGCATGATAATTCAATATACCATTTTGCTGCGGAACCCGTAAGTGTCCATTGGAAAAGACGCAAACGGATAGAGTCATCCATGAGGGAGTTGGATGAACACCACAAATGGAAAGTCATCACATGCTTGTTCGGGTCTTCTCCGGATTTTTCGTCGAATTTTTGGATATCAGAAGGAAGTTTTGCTGGAATAGCTGGCCAAACCGGAGAATGATAAATGGGATCATTCATTAACCGAGACAAGTCTGGAAGATCCAGGGTGGCTAGAAAAGGTAGTTGTCGGTTAACCTGTGGGTAATGCTGGTGTGGAAAAGGGACACCAGTGGGGCCCAATACTGGGTTATGTGGATAATTATAACTAGTGGGCCCTCTCATGTGAGGTTGGTTTTGCCCAAGGTACGCAGGATTTGAGGTGTTTTGAGAAACATGTGTGAGCGGAGGATAACCGGATGGGTTTTGAGGGTTATGGGTTGGGTTAGGCATTTGTCCATAAGGAGGTTGTTGCGGAGCCTGCAAATTTTGTCTTTCCGGGAAGTGTGGGTTTCCTGAAAAGGAACGTTCCATGGATTAGATGCGGCAGGCACAATTTGTCCCGTGGAGGCATGCAGATTTCCTTGAAAAGGGACGCTCCACGGATTGGGTGAGGCGGACACATTTTGTCCTTGTGGTTGATGGTGGACTCTGACTTGAGGTTGCCCCCTAGCATGAGGGTGCCCTCCGAATGGAATTTTTCCGCCAGTGGGAGGATGCCCCCCAGCTTGAGGTAGAGTTCCCAGGATTTGGGAGCCAGAAGTCAAAGATTGACCAGCATTGCCAATTGGGTTAGGACCACCGAGGACAGTCCCTCTGGGTTGTTGGATAGGTATGGAACTTCCCGGTACAATTTGAGTAGTGGTTTGGGTAGTGGTAGTAGCGGATGCGTTTAGTGCCCTAAATCCAAAAGGGAGTGTAGGTCTTGGTGTTACAGGTGTGCCAATCGGGGCTTGATTAACTACCGCATTACCGACAGGGATGGTTAGAATGTGCAGGGCCATTGTCGAATGGGATGTCTAGAGGGGAATAGTAGGTCTTGGGCCAACGAATGGTACGTTCGGGCCAACAAGTGGTGTGGATATAAAAGTGGTGGCACCGGTGAAGTGATTTGGGGGTACAGTGTAGGAAAAAGATGCGTCGGCACCTTCTCCTATTCCATAAAGATCTCGCACCAAGCGTGGTGGACGCCGAACAATGTCCTCAGTCCAAAAAGGGTCATTGGCTAAAGGGTTTTGAGGAGACTCAGCCGGAATGTTAGAAGGGTTTATGACAACAAATTCTCTAGTGGAATTTAGGTGGAGGATCTGTCTTTCATATCCCTCCGGAATGCAATAAGCTTCCGGGGATTCCGAGACAATTCAAAAATTCTCCAAAGGGATGGGAACTTCTTCCTGGGAAGTTGTAGTGTTTTGAACCTCGCTCTGTTGAGGAGATTGCTCCGTAGAATGAGGGGGTAAAGGGGTGTCTCCTTCCATGTTTTCTGGAGGAAGTCCCTGTAGCCTCCGCAAGCATCGTGGAGGGTCGATGTTGGCAGAAAAGAGTCGACGAAAGAAATCTATGGCCAACTAGCGAAAAGAAACAGCACACGCTAAAAAATCTAAGAATCACAACCAAGCAAACAGGACCTTCTTTTGATGACTGTACTAGTTGGTGATGAAATCCAACGTCGCGTGATCAAGTCTAGAAGGGGTGGGGGTAGGTTGGAACAGTTACAATGGCGACCTGATTAACAGACTTACGCCTTGGTGCAAGCTTCCACGTAGTAATTGTGGATTTACCCTCCAAGGAGCCCGAGTGAGTTTGACCAATGTCTGCTCCAGGTACAGTGAGACTTCCCATCACCGTCACCTTGTGTAAGACCCTAAAGATTATGGCCGCTAAGGTTACGAATTCGCAGTCAGCCCCTGGGCGGGAACAGTCGACAGTCTGATCCGAACGTACGGGCAGGGTATCAAGCCCGAAATCAACTAAAAGGATTCCACGCAGTAATTGTGGATTTACCTCAAAGTGACCCCCATAATACGATCTGACCACCACAAACAGTTAAACCACGAAGGGTTAGTCCCCGTAGCTTACCCGAATGCGACCTCGTGCATAACCCCTATGTGAGAGGGGGATCCCAGGCAGACTTATACGATAACTAGATTTGACTCTCCCTAACTCAGGATGCTAATGTTTGTTTTGGAAACTTTGGAGAGTTATACTCACAGCCTAATCCAAAGTACTACACCTATTCTACTGTTGGTGGAGGATCCTAGCAAAGAAAAGTTCTAGATGATTTTTAATTAGCATTGATTTTTATGGTTGTTTTTTACGCAAAAGGGGTGCATGGAAGTGAAACAAATGGAATTATGACTCAGACCCAAAGAATGCATCGAACATGATAAGCAATCATTTTATTTCGATGAATGCCTATCTAAGGGAGAGAGAGAGTTCTTTTCACTTAACAAGCACAAATACGGAGTGTCCTCAAACAATTCTTTTTCTCAATCAAATCTTGATGTAATGCAAAAACTTTTAAATGCCTTCTAATATGCACAATCAATCATGGAGATGCTTTTTCATTGTTCGTATATGAGTTAAAGATCAATCAATCACTATGCTTGTCTTGCTAATCGTCTTTGTATGTGTGAAAATCAAACTAGCACAAGCTAAAGTCATACAAACAATGCACCCTCTCATTGCAATCGAAACGAAAAAGCGAAAGAAAAGAAACAATCAAAGAGAAAACAAAATTTACACCCAAAAAGCAAAAGTTGAAGAACAAAAACTTTGACTCAAATCGAGATAAATAGGTCTGTAGGCCTTTGATGACCTTTACCAGGGTTTTTACTCAACTGATGAGAAGAGAAAAACAATGCATGGGTTTCGAATTTCACTCAACAGGGAAAAAATCAATGAAAATGGCGGAGAAGGCTACAAGATCCAATCAACAAGGTATTTATCCTTCAAAAAGACAGATGTCAAGGCTGAAAAGGAATAAAAATTGACTCACAAGATCACTCAACAAAAGAGACACAGAGGCAAACCCTGAAAAAGGCAGTTCTGGAGGGTTTTTGGGCCAAAAAGAGGTTGGCGCTCTGTTTCCAAGGGAAAGGAGCGTTATAGCACTCTGTGCAAAGCCTTCAGAAGCGCTGGTGCTCTGTTAACACTAGGACAAGGGCGCCAGGGTCTAAAAGCCCAGAAATGTCAAAAAATTTCAAAAATTGAGATTCAAACTTGACAAGTATGCTGAGTGTGATAAGGCAAGGAGCCAATCAGCTCATGAAACTAATCGAAGAGGGGTGACCCAGGTCTGAAACAATAAAGGGATAGAACAATGTCATTGAGGAGAAAAATCCAAACAAGAGGTTTCAATTCGAGGGAATTTCCCCAGTGGAGTCGCCAGTTTCTGTTGTAGGAAAATCTCCCTACGGACAGGTAGATCACCTCTAGAGATTGACCTTAACCCTAGACAGAAAAATTCTTAACGTGTACACTGACTTCCTTTCAAATATATCTAAACTAATGCATGAGAAGGAAGGATAACAAAAGTACCTTTTTATCGACGTTTGTCCCTGCACGGTCCGAGTTGCGCTCCAATCCTTTGCTCCTCGCTAAGTTCTTTGGACAAAACAAGATACGACCACTTCCTACTCTATTGACATTAGCTTGAAAATAGATCTATCAATAAATGATAAGTTCATGTAACATCAGACACAAACTAGAAAGAAACAGGCCAAGAGTGTCATATTAATGAGAATAACGACAGCAGTACTTACAATCGTAGATGCGAATGCGACAGCTTCGTCAAGTCCCCTTCGTCTAACCCTTGCCTGAAATATCCACAACCTAGATAACAACAGCTTCACTGATCACTCTCCTTTGGCTGACTGTAAGTTTCCTCCAAGATCATAAGTTTCATATGTCCAATTCTTCCCCTTCTCCTTTCCACCATCATAGAGCCTGTTTATATAGGTTAAGAGGGGCTTAACCTCTTGAGTTATCTTTATAACAAGTTAGGAACCTTCTCCTTAGATCAGGGATCTCTTGATGAAACCAAGAATTCGAGCACAACTGCCTCCTAATCTCGAAATATCCCCCCCTTATTCTCCTCAATGGACCAACAACTGGCCCAGATTAGGGAGCGCTCCCTCAGAAGGGGCATCAGAGCATTGTAGCGCTCCTTGGTAAGCCTTGGGGAAGCGCCAGCGCTCTCAAGATGAGAAATGCTCCTCCAAAAGGGGATGGGTAGTGTTATAACGCTCCCTGAAGCATTATAGGGGAGAGCCAACGCTTCTGGAGCTGAAGTAGGGGAGCGTTCCCCCTCCAAACCTTTGTTTCAGGGTTTCTTTCAGGTTTCAAGAGTTATTTTACTCCAGTAAACCAGTTCTCCTTCTTCAAATCAGTCATGCGAGATGTTATAAGTGCCTCCTTAGTGTCTTTATCATGGCATTATGTCTGAACATCGTTTGCGACACTAGTGACCAACTTGCGACACTTGCGAAATTTGTAGAGAAGATGTGACACTTACGATGATTGAGAGGGACAATGCGACACTTATCCAGCTGAGCAATTTTGGCGTTTAACACCTGTAATATTCGATGTGGGTGACCTTGAAAGCATGTCCTCCAACTTATTAGTGATTCCCTTATTATACTTGATGACTAGATGAATTTTTTGCAAAAATCCCATCCACTTGTAATGTTTGATTTGTTGAAGATTGCTATGGGCCTACACATACTATAGTGGATCATGATCTATATGGACAATGGTTTCCTTACCCATTAGATAATGCTTCTACTTCTTGATAAATTGATCTAGGGCATAGAGCTCCTTATCATATGTGGGGTATTTTAAGACTCCCCCATCAAACATCTTAGAATTATAGCAGATTGGATTACCTCCTTGCATCAAAACTACTCCCATAACATACCTATCTACATCTATCTCCACTTTGAAGGGATTCTACAAGTTTGGAAATGCGAGAATTGGTGCTTGACTAATCTTTCATTTTATCTCATCAAAAGTTTTTTCCTTATTCTTTCCCCACTAGAAAATCTTACCACTCATTGTCATGGTGTGGAGTGTTGCAACTACCATTGAAAAGGAAATTATGAACTTCCATAAGTACTATGTTTCCCCAATAAAGCCCTTAAATTTAATGGCATTGGTAGAAATTGGCCATTTTATGATGACCTCCATCTTTGTGGGATCTATCTCAAGATCTCCTCCATTGATCACATACCCCAAATAAACCAATCCCTACTGAGAAAACTCACATTTCTCTAGCTTATCCAAGAATTGGTACTTTTTCAGAGTGTCTAACACCTGCATGAGATGTGAGATGTTCTCTTCCTAGGTAGAGCTATAGAAAGGTATATCATCAAAATACACTATAACAAAGGAATCTAAATATGGGCATAATAGATCATTCATTGGTCTCATAAATGTAGTTAGTGCATCACATAAACCAAATGGCATGACCAACCATTCATACAAACCTTTCCTTATATTGAAGGTGGTATTCAAGGTGGATTATTCTTTGACAGATACCTTGTGGTATCCCAATTTGATATCCAACTCGGTGAAGTACTTGGGATGTTACAACTTGTCTAACAAATCATTGATCATATGTAGAGGGTATCGATTCTTAAGTGTAATCTTCTTCAAATCTTTGTAGTCGATACACATTTTCCAAGTCCCTTCTTTATTAGGTATTATAATGATAGATGATCAACAAGGTGAGGTGTTTGGTTAAATTATTTAGTGCTCCAGTAGTCGTTGCAATTTTTTCTTGACTTATTATGCTTCTAGAACAAAATATCTATCAAGAAAACTGCTTTGATACCCATATGATCTATAAACTTTCATGGATATTCCACTAGAATGGTTTGTTGCAACAAATATTAATATATTATAAAATCTTAGTTTTTTGTAGTTTATTTCCTTAGATCCTATATTAGTTAATTACTAGCTTTTCTTGAATTTATGAAATTAATTGAATACAAAAATGAAATAACAATAAAGCATATACACACCATCCACATAATTGAACACAAGATGTATCCTGGGAAACACAATATGGGAAAAACCTAGCTAGAAGGTGAGGCCTATGATTTTCCCTCTTTTCTTTAGTTGTGTAAAGAAAGTAAAAATAAAGAGGAACTCACTATGGAGTTTCATTTGACACTGTGGCCTAAATGGTTTTTACAAAATCTCCTGCCTCCTCTAATATTCTCTCAAAATACAACTCCTTGGATTCTCTACTCAACTATGGAACAAGTACAATGCAAAAGAATGGAACCATGTCTCCTCCTAGTGTCCAGACATTTAACATTGATCAATAGGCATCTAGGGTTAGGGGTTTGACCTCCTCAACCCTCAATTAGTGATAACATTTGGACCTTCTAGAATATTCTTGAAAGTCCACACATGGATAGCCCCACATGTTTTGAGTAATGGAAGTTGACATGGTATCCACTTGTACCATGGTAGTAAACATTGTAGGTCAACTTGTGAGAGGCATAACTTTCACATATGAACTATGCTTGAGGTGATTCTTGCATTGTTGGAAAGGTATCAATGTGTAAAATATGGATTATTCCTTAGTAGTAGGTTTGGAGCAAAAAAAAATGTCATTTGATGCCTCAAAATGGCTCCAAAATATTTTAGTTGATTCCTTTGGACCCAATTTTCCAAATTATGACCTGACACTAAAATGGCTTTGTAAGTGGATTCCTCAAATTTTTTCCAACTAGAAAGTACCGAGATAGATGAAAAATTATATAATGATCTAATCTAGATCAAATTTCTAGGATCAAAATGACATGTTTGAGATTATGTATTGTAGTATAGAAGAGAAAGTTGTAGATACTTCACTAAGGAACTACCAAAGGACAAGTTTTACAAATTTAGATATTATCTTGGAATCTCCCCAAATGATCATTATGGAGGATAAATGTTGGTATAATGATTCATTTGTGTTATCCTTAGTATAATTAAGAATGATTGTTACAATTTTTAGTGTTTGATATTGAGATAATACTTTTGAGTGATTATAAGAGTTGGTTGTTTCACGAGACAAATCTCATTTATGTACAAATATATGTCTTGATCATAAATAAGATTGTGCTTGTGTGCATTATTTTATATATTATTTAAATTAATCCATTATATATGGTCATTAAATTGATCCATTATTAGGACTATATACATAAAATGGAAATTTGAATCAATATTATGTGGCATTAATAAATCTATGGATGTCTATAAAAAAATGAATATGGTATCTCATTTTATGGGCCATATGAAACAAATTTATGAATCATCCCTCCTCTTGTGAAATGAAATCCAAAATGGATTGGTATCAAGAAATCCCATCTCCAAAAGCAAGCCAACAATGCCACACTTTCCCCCTAAAATAAAAACATGTAGTAACAAGACCTAGTGGAAATGATTCATGGAATGGAGCAAATAGAATCACTATTCATTTGTCCAACACCCTTCACTCCACCACACACTCTAGTAAAAATATCCCCACCTCTCCTCAATATTGTGGGTTCAAGTTGTGTTCAAGGAACAAGGTGACATTGAGGATGAGGTGTCAATTGAGGCAATGATCCATTTCAAACACAACTGCTACTCTTTGTGTTGGAAATATTGTTGTCTTTGATGTCAAATATAGGGGTATCCTACAATATGTCCAAGATAAATATCACAAGACTACAAATGTCCAAGATAAATATTGCAAGATGGAGATTGTTGAAAGTAATTTTTTTTGGTCAATTTGGATACGCTATCTTTGAAGGAATTTTTACCCTACATACATAGCTCAAATGAGAGCACAAGTTATATGGTTTGAAATATTATTTTGAGAGATTTCCAATGGTATGTGGAATTCTCCCTAACTCCCTAGGAATGAGGAGATATGAATTTTTACATTTGAAAACCCAACCAGAAAATTGAGGTCATCCTGAAAAGTGGGGACAAAATTACTATAAATATAGGATGGATTTTTTCATTTTTAGAGCAACCAAGCAAGAGATTAAGTATGATGCACTCTAAAGGAACTGGGGTGTCTCTTTTGGATCTATAGGTGTGCAAGGGAAGTTTAAGGGACTTTGTTTGCATCTTTCTTATTCTCAAGGTATGATATAAGGTTTTGATGTTGCGATGAGGTTGTGATGTTTCCATGTGCATTGATATGAGGATGTGATGTTGTTGTGGGGTTGTGATGTTTCCATAAATAAATGTTGTTATGAATGGACGTTTTCATGAGTGGATGTTGTCATTAGTCGATTCTTTCATTATTGATTACATTATGGGAATGATGTTATGAGGCTTTCTAGTGTTTGAAGGATTGTTTGTCGAATGAAGAATGCAGGTGAAGTCAAAAGTACTCTGTGTATGAAGATCTTGGATTGGTGATATCTTATTGAGTTGGTGTTCAATTGAGGATATTGGTATATCCATTAGGTTGGTCCCTACATCTTGTGGATCTGGTGCTCAACTAAGGAGATTGGTGTCTCTAGTAGGTTGGTGCCTACATAAATTTATAAAGATAATTTTTTTCTGGTTTTCTCCCACAAAGTTTTCCATGTTAAATTTTGTGCATTGTCATTTGAGTTTATATGTGATTATTGTTTCTCAGTTAATGATTGATTGATGAATGATTAAATAAAGTAAAAAGTATCTTATATTGATTCAACCCCCCCTCTCAGTATAAGCATAAGCTCAATAATTAGTAACAGAGCGGGTTCCTTCAGAAACAATTTAACCACTAGAAGGTAGATCTTGAGCACATATGGATTGTAAGGAAGGTATCCCTACAAACATAGATCATTTGTTCGATGAAACAAACTATGCAACATGGAGTATAAGAATGAGGATATATTTTCAATCCCTTGGGTTTGATATTTGGGAATCAATCACAACAAGTTATACAAATAAAACTAGGAAGGAGTCAAGTGAAAACAATGAAAAAGAAATAGAGGTCATCTTGAGTGGCCTACCAGATTTTGAGATTGTCAAGGTAATGAAGTGTACAACAACTAAATAGATTTATAACAAGCTACAAAGCATTTATGAAGAGATGTCCAATGAAGAGAAATCCAATGATTCTTCCTGTTGTGAGTCAAAGACAAAATAAGCACAAGTTGTGAGAAAATCAAAAGGAGGATCTAGAAAAATAAAAGAGAGGGAATATAGTGATTCTAAAGAAGAAAATCTCTCCATAACCATGGAAAAAAAATAACTAATGAAGAAAATGAAGCTTCAGAAGAAGAAGAAATTGATGGGGAATTGAATCTTGAAACATAAATCATTAGTTACTTAGAAGAAATAGACAGACTCAAGGAAGATAGTATAAAACAAAAGAAACAATTCCAGAAACATGAAAAGAAGGATCATGATATTGAAGAAGCAGAGAAGACAATTATTGTCTTGAAGACTCAACTAGAAGAGGAAAATAGGATAGAAAAAGTGGTGAGAAGCTAGCTAAAAGAAAATGAATAAAATTGCGAGAATCTGGAGACTAAAATAATTTCCTTAAGAAAGGAACTAAAGAAAACAACTTGTTATCACTCCAGGAAACTCTCCTAGGCTGTAAGTCAGAGATGCCTGGTAACTCAATCTTTTTGGAAGCTATTTTCTCAATAATAGGTGTGGGTTTTGGATCAAGGTGAATATATTTAATCTCTGGATTGTATTTCAAGACTGTCAAACTATATTTATGCGACACAAGGCCTTCAAGAGCTATTGTAAGGTAGGTTTGTATAACAAATGGATAAGAAAACTAATCAGTCAATCAGAACATACATAAACCATATATATGATGGATCAACAAACTAGCCAAAGATGCTTATGATTCTTGCTTAGAAGTCAAAAGTAAGATGACAATTACCATAGGACCATTAAACAAAGACAATAGAATGCATTCAACTCATAAGCATGGACAAAGATGAAGGAAGGTCTGACAACAACAAATGAAAGAAGCTTGTAGGCTTGGTATATTTCATAATATGTCTTTCATACAATAACATTAAGATATAGAACTCAAAATCGAACCTCTAGTTCATCTTCTACCTTTAGCTTTATAGATTTACAATGTAGTTTTGAGATCCTAAAAGCATGGATCAAATATGCTAAAGATAGAAAATCAAAATTCAGTTTGCAAAAGATAAGGAATGATCCTCAAAATGAGGTCAATCCCACATTTCATGGTCTTCATATCTTGTAGAGTCATTGTGCAATGCATAATAGCCTTCCAAGGCTGAGTGATGACTCTTCCAAGAGATACAATTCGAATTTACTGAGAGGTGCCAAAAATCCAATTTGTTTCCACCAAAATAGGTGCCAAGACCAACTTGGCTATCTTTTCTAATCCTTATGCACCAAAAATGGATCTTGAAATTGAAAATATAATTCATCATCCATCCATCATGAGTGTTTTCAAATGATTTGGATCGGAAAAACCTCGATGTATGCAAAATTTATCTTCCTCTATCCAGTTACAGGTTTTGGTGGTTAACATAGAAGACTTCTAAGTGGATTAACTACTGAAAGCTCTTCTTTCGGTGGTTAATGAACAGTCGTCCTATTTGCCTAAACCACTGAAAACTTAGCTTTGTCAAAACTTCAAAATTTGCAAAAATGATTACCTTGATGCTTTGCTGAGTGTTCAAGATCTTTTGGACGATGCAACTCTTCTTCGTGTAGATCTGCGAACTTCAACTTGTTGTGTAGAAGACTGTGGTATATATACCATTGTGGTAACTAAGTCGGCTAGAGTTTCCAAACCTGTTTTCTCCTGTGTTGGTGATTGATAATCTTTTAATTTCAGCCTCAGAATTCTAAGATGCCTGTACAACTTCATGTTCTCCCTTATCATCACCATGTTCATGTCCTTGATTTTATCATGCTTTTCTTTGAGACTTTGGTTCATGTTGAAAATATCTACATTTCTTTCAGTCAAGTCTGTATTTTCCTTTTTAATAACTCTTTCTAAGAACTCCATCTCATAGACTTGTTGCAAGAGTTATTTGATTTTCCGTGCCTTAGATGTTTTAGGCTTGCTTGAAGAAGATTTTGCCAATGGTTGACTGTGTGCCTCTGGAGGAGTTGGTGAGGGAAAGTTGGGATAATTTTCTGCAACTTGCTCAGCATGTTCATCACCTTGTGTCTCTACTAGCTCCTACTCTAGCTCTGAGTCACTGTATGGTAAATTTAAAGGGTTTCTTCCTTCGGCAAGGTCTTTGGTCTTCTCACCCTCAAAATGTAACTTTCTTTTGGTTCTTTTTCTTTTAGCAGAGGATGATTCTATCGGTTCTCTTGGTGGTGAGATACCCTTCCATTTTCTATGACTACTTTTAGGAGTAATGGTCTTCTTGGCAGCTTTTTTACCCTTCTCCTCCTGTTTCCAATCAGTCTGGAATTCATTCCAGAAGAGGAAGTAGTTCCAATCTACTTGTCTTTTCTTCAATGACTCTTTGACGATGAGAGTAATGAGTCCCTAATGAGACAATATACTTGCCACCTTAGTGGGCTTGGCCTTGACCTACCTGAACACTTTTGTAAGGGCTTTGTGCAAGTAAAATGGTAAATTGATAGGAGATCTCCCTGTGAAGTGATTTAAAAGTTTGAAGTGGTAGAACATGAATATATTGTATCTACCTTCATAGGTAATATAAACAAAGATTTCCTTCAGGAGAGATTTCCACTTAGGTTCCAGATAAGACATTGGTATGTCTTTTTTCCATATAAGATCTTTGTGCAGAGGCTGTAGGTAGGATCTAAATTCAATGTTTGAAAGCACGGTTGATTTGAACCAACAATCACCTATTTTGGGGAGACCAGTGAACTCAGCTATGGCTTCCTCATCAACCACAAACTGCTCCTTTCCCACTGTTGTTGTTCTTCCATCATACAAGATAGAAAAGGTTTCAGACACCTGCTGGTGAAAATCTGCCAGTTTTTCACAGTATGCATAGACTCCAGTTTGCTTGAAGAAATCGGCCACCTCAAGGTGAGCCTCAAGGTACCAAACTCCATCCAATTCATCCCTTAGAACTGGCCCTACTTTCGGCATTTTAGTGATTGCTGACCTATACCTGCAATTTAGGAAAAAATTCGTGCCAGGGAGACAAAAACTCTATGATTCAGGGTGACATGGAGTATGACTTAGAGAAAAACAAATGGGACAGGGTGACTCAGAGTTCTGATTGCAAAGATCAATCACTAACCGAATTTAGAAAACATATTGACTGAATACAAGCCGAAAATTCTGAGTTTCGGTGAGATGTTCAATTGAATTGAAACATTATGGGATTTGAACTACCTGATGACTCGACTCGGCTTGATTGGTATGACAATTTTCTTGATAATGATCTACTGAACTCGAACTTCACTTGGCAATCTCCACAAAAATGGGATTATGGTCTCTGAATATGCGTTTGCTTGATGAAATCATGGGCTCAAGACTATCACAATGACTCTCAGATTCGAATTGATAATAAATGAAGATCAAATCAGAGATTAATAGGGGTCATAATGGATCTGTGTCCTCGTGACTAGAGATAGTGAGGGGCTATGTGGCTAATCATTTCTGTTAGTCGGGAAACACGCATGAGTTTTTGTGTCTTTGCCGAGCTTTAATTTTGAAATGACAAATATAGTTAAAAGGAAAATAGGGTATCAATCTTCAGATAGATACAACAAGAACATGCATACCTTACCACCTCCATGGACTTTCGGTGGTTATGTCTTCATAATTACACCAATTGACAACTGGCTCATACGAAAGCACGGGCTTTTCATTTTTCTTGTTGAAATATTTACGTAAGTTAACTGAGATTTTGCTTTTCCCTCTTAATTATTGAGAACGAAGGCTTTCGGTGGTTAATGAGCGTGTTTCAGGCTCGCCTAAACCACCGAAACCTGAGATTCTGTCTTTTGCTTGACCAAACCAAATCAAATGTTCTTTCTGAGTTTATTTACAAAAAATAGACTCTGTAACCTACCTACAAAAATTTAGAAATAAATTTAAGACCACAATCTATCACCTAAAAAGCAAAATCTCCACCAATTTATTTGAGGAGATAACACAACTGATCAATTGAACAAAAGCTTGAATTTTGGAAAGAGTATTGAAATCATAGATAATATTTTTAGTTTTAAAAGTGCACCATTCATCAAGACAGGTCTCAGCTAATACGAAAAAAAGGACCCTCTAAGGACATAGTTACCAACTTAATGAGAACTATGACCTCAAAACGAGAACTCTAGCCCTTTAAACCTATATTTTTGCATAAAAAACATGAAAATCAACCCCCAAATAAAAACATGGTGCTACCGGTAGCACCATTTTTTGTAACGGGGTAAAAATTACAACTTTTTTCAAGCATGGGCTTAAAAGATCAAATGATTTCTCAAACAAACTTTAAAATCAACCCCCAGATCAAAAAGTGGTGCTACTGGTAGCACCATTTTTTGTAACCGGGTCAAAGTTATGACTTTTTTCAAGCATGGGCTTAAAGGATCAAATGGTTGCTCAAAAGAACTTTAAAATCAATCCCCAAATCAAAAAGTGGTGCTATCGGTAGCACCAATTTTTCTAAGTGGCTGAAAATTACAACTTAAAAAAACCTTAAAATCAAC
>JZKD02S1983394.1:67536-102083 GCA_000966675.3 Picea glauca
CCTTGGGTAATAGTGTGTTCATTTAGTGTGGAGTGGAAAGAAAACTTGGAAATAAAGAAACCATGTTGATGCTACTATGAATGTGAATACTATAACTCCTTGTGAATTAAAACATTAGACTATATAAATGGATCCATTGAAAGAAACTATGGCCATTATAGTGAAAAGATTTGAAATGACAATGCTAATGATAATAACACAGGAAACCTTGGGGTTTCAAATGAAAAGTATAAAATTATGTAGATGGGGTGAAATATAGGATTTGTGTTAGAGGTCGTTGGAGGATTTTTTAGGATGTGAAGCTTAAGTGATCAATGTCACAATATGGGCCCACAAATTGGAACTTGATAGTAGAATATACCAGAGTGTGGAAAAGGAACCATGAAGAACCAAATAACGAAGAATGTGGACTTGTAATTTATGCTCAAAATGAACGGAAACAATGATACATTGATAGTGGATGTTCAAAACACATGAAATGGGACCATGCCAAGTTTCTCAACTCGAAGGAAGAAAACTGAGGCATTGTTGCTTTTGGAGATAAGGCTTCTGTGAGGATAGTTGGAAAATGTATTGTTAGTCTTGATAATGAAAAGACTAATATATAGAATGTATTTTATGTTAAATGTTTAAAGCATAATCTTCTAAGTGTCAGCCAAATGTTTTATCAAGGTTACAATCTCACATTTCATTCTAAAGGGTGTGAGATAAGGAAAGCATCTTCATGACGATTACTGACAAATGAAAACATAACCTCAAGAGATGTATACATACTCAATAAAGTAAAAGGAGAAAAACGTTGTATGGGAGTGATATCCATTTCATATTGTCAGTAAAGGGAATCAAAATCTCAGGGGGGGCAACCCTTTTCCATTGATGTCAAATGGGGATAAGTTGCATATAGAGAAAGAATTGCAGACATAAGGAAAATTGGAGACAAGGGGAGTATCATAATTGACTAAGGGTTTGCATCAATGAAAAATGGGGAGATTGTTGGAAATATTATTTTCATTGATGTCAAAGGCAGTGGGAGATTACAAGATGTCCAAGATAAATATTACAAGCCTACTAATGTCCAAGATAAATATTGCAAGATGGAGATTTTGAAATTATTATTTTTTGGTCAATTTGAATACCCTATCTTTGAATACATTTTTAACCTACATACCTAGCTCAAATGTGAGAACAAGTTATATGGTTGGAATATTATTCGGATACCTTTCCAACCATATATGGCATTCTCTCAAAGTCCCTAGGAATGAGGAGATATTAATTTTTTCATTCGACAATCCAACTAGAAAATTGAGGTTGGCTCGGAAAGTGGGGATAGAATTACTATAAATATAGGATGGATTTTAGGTTTCTTAGAGAAACAAAGAAATAGATCAATTCTGAGGTGTGCTAAATTCACTAGGGTGTCTCTTTGGGATCTATAGGTGTCAAAGAGAAGTCTAAGGGACTTTCTTTGCATCTTTCTTATTCTAAAAGTATGTTGTAAGGTTGTGATGTTGCCATGAGGTTTTGATGATGTCATGTGCACTTCTATGAGGTTGATCCAGATGGATCTCAGTGGCCATCCACCTTTTCCACTGAATCACCATTTTGAGCCTATGGTTTTGATAAACCATGATATTCACCCTTTTGATGGGGAATGGAATGTAATTTCATATTCATTTGTTAATTATAGATATCATGTAATGATTTCCTAGTGGTCTTATGTACATTCCTACAACATAGAGTTAATGCTTCGGATCCCATTAGAACTCTACAGTTAAGCGTGCTCATGATAGAGTAGTACTGGGATGGGTGACCACTCGGGAAGTCCTAGTGTTTTACATGCCTATGGAATTTTATAAACTTAGTCCAATTTATCCCACATTCATCATGGGAATTGTTTTCCTCTCACTCTCTCATATACAATTGATGTGAAGGAGGCCCTTTAAGCATGAAATGGAGTGTGATGTAAATCTTGTTGCGAATGAATTGTAGCCAACATCTCTTTCTTTTCATAGACAATCTACCCCATTCTCCTAGCTTTTGTTCTACAATGTTTTTAACTCTCTTGCTCATTAATAGAAGTTGGGTTTCACTATATTTATGTGTTCTCTGCATTATCTTTGTGTATTTCCTTGTTATATATCGGTTATATTTTTGTCTTCATGTCATTCTCAAAATAATCAGGATCAGTAGTATTAGAGCAGGTTGTTCCTTGTCGTTTCTCAGAGAAGGTACCTGACGAGGTCAGGGAATAGAGATTTGGTTCTCGAGCTAATTTCACTTGAGGAAAACTACTCTCGCTAGCCCAAGCGACCTCCCATGGCAGAAGAAAAGAGAGATGAAAAATAAGGAGATCTTTTCAAGACGTTGCTCGAGGAATCCCTCATGTGACAGAGGAACAAGATGATGGATACATTTTCCCAAATCCTTTGAAGACTGCTGATGGCGACGACTAAGACATCTTCGACAAGAAGTCATTTCTCAAGTGCAACACCCTTCACGGTACAAGTCAATTTTTGTATCCCCTTATTTGAAGACCAAATAGATGCAAATACTCTAGAAACATGGTTGAATCTTCTAGAAGGTTATTACTCTATCCAAAAAAAAATCGACAGTGAAAATATAACCTTCGTGCTCTTTAAAGCCCTTCCTCGTATCATAGCTTCATGGGAAGGTTATTGGGAGAGGTACACCACAGATGAATCTACACTATTTGGGAGAGAACCCACTAGGACGACCTTTGTAGATGCCCTAAAGGAGGAGTTCTATCATGTCTAAAACTATGATGAACAATACATGAGATGGAAAACTCTACGCCAGAAAAGAGACTAGGCGGTGTCAGAGTACACCAACATCTTTCATTCCTTGTTCTCAAAGCTGAGTATCAAAGACTTTGAGAGGCACTTGGTTTTGAAGTACCACAGTGGTCTACACAGGTACATACAAACAGAGATGGATTTCTTATACATCTCCTCACTGGGAGCTTCTTATCGATATGTAGTCAAAATTGAGCAGAAATTCAAGCAACAAAGTAAGTGGGAGAAGCATGGAAAAGGAAAATCTAAGTCACATAATGAAGGAGAGAGCAAGGAAATCCAACCTCAGTAAATCCAGTCCCAGATGCAGGCAAGGAAGGGTAATGGGAAGTCTAAGAAAGACACCGAAAAGTGGTAAGAGTTCCACAATATCCCTTGGCACAACACTGATGAATGTCGCTCAATATAGTCATTGGTGGTCGAGATGAAAGACAAAGAGTCGAACCTTGACTTGGAATTTGATTCAGAAAATAATAAAAGGAGACAAATCATTGATGCAGAACCCACTGCTACTATCGCAACTGCAACAATCCAACCAAAAGAGGATCTTGAGGAGGGGGAGCGACTCTTCCATTCATAGATGTGGGTAAAGGGGACCCCACTGCATTTTATTTTTGATAGCGAAAGCCAAAAGAACATCATCTCATCATAGGTTGTCAAGCAATTTGATTTTCCAACAACACTACACCCACAACCATACAACATTGGGTGGCTTCACCAGGGTCAAGATATTCATGTCAGCCAATAGTGTCGCATGTGTTATCAGATTAATCGGTAAATGCAGACATAAACAGATCTCCCTAGATCCCACTGGAAACTAGAACAAAATATAACAAAATACACACTTCACCTTAAACTTCATCATCATGTGAACTAGTTTAATAATTTACAAGTGGTGTACCTTTTAAATGATGCTCGTCCTCACTAATGTCGATCTTGTAGCTCCTTCCTTGTGTTTGAAAAATGGTAATCCTATCTAATAATCACAAACCAACAACGAAGGAAAACAAAGATACGTACATTCTAATGAAGTCCATGTATATGATCAAGGAATTATACAATAGAAGGTGAGATGCTTATATAGGGAAGAAATGTATTACTGTATTAAGTGAAATAGAAAGTGGAGAATACAACCCATGCCTTGATGTTTCAAGGTCCCCTTTAGATGGCTCTTTTCTCCAACATACACACCTTTTCTCCAATGCCTTGAATGAAGAAGATCCACAATCTAACTTGATGAACTAAAATGAAGCCCTCAAGCATAATCTGAAGTAGAACTCTCCATACAATTATTAGCCTATTCAAACTTGTCCTTCTCCATGAGAGATCCCCCTTTATATAGTTTGAAATAGATATGGATGAGAATCTTAGGATGATCCCACCAAATCAGAGAAGCGAATAAGATCCAAATCGATCGGAGGCCACCTCATCTTCTAGAATATCCCCTTCTAGAACATTCATGAAATTTGACTTTTCCCAAGCTTAAAGCATTGTCGCACCCTACATACTTAGCATCCTACAACAAATTCACATTCCAGGTATATTCCAGCATGTGAATATCAGGCATTGTTGCACCCCATGAATAGAGAAGGGTGCAATGACCTTCCTTCATATGGTTTTTGGTAGAGGAAATCAAATCACTTTTCCCATGGAGAAAGTCTCTATTAATATTTTAAGGGAACATGAATACATGTTGTCAAGTGATCACCAAGGTGACCAAAATAATGTGTAACAGAATGTCCCCCAAAGTATGAAGCTAGAACTTGTGATAGCTGAAATATTGTGTAGAATGTTTGTGTCGAAAAAAAGGAGTGCATCGATCAGGAACCTGCAAACAAACAAGCATTTGCATAATATCATACCAATTCTGAGGAGGAATTCTCATGCTCAGACTATAAGTGACTCTAATCATAAGTCTCAAGTGAGTCATGGCCACTAAACATACACTGTGGATCCATGTCATCATGATTTGGCATAGCCACCAAGAATACACTATAGATCTATGCTCTACAAAACTCAAATTAGGACATAGCCATGAGACACACAAAGTGGATTTATGTGTCAATACAAATCATGAATACTCCGTCGCGACATGGACCAAAGTGATAAGATCCAGGGTCTTCATTTCCATCGTCTCTAAGTATGAATCTAGCCATGTGATTACAGGTGTTGAAGTCGAACATGGTAGAAACCAGTTGATTACCAGTCATTAATGAAAACCGTTAAAAACTTCAATGGAAATCACCATTGATGTCAATAACTCCCAAGGTACCCCAATACAATCCAACGAATGTGAATAATTGAGTTGAAGTTGAACACTTGATGGAATCTTCCAATCAGGGGTCAATGATGTGAACTCATTGTTGAAAACAAAGAAACTTGCCATTGAGGCATGCAGACTCTAAGGTACTGAATGATTTCTAGGTGTTGTTCCCGTATAATGTGTTGAAGTCGACAGGAAGAGACTCATCACAGGAGGGAATTGATGTATCCCCCATCAATGACATGAAATATGTAACAGATTTGAAGTAGATAAAAGTATGAAGTGATTCTAAACTGACACAAGGAAGGTCGACATGGTAGAAAAATTATAACTGCATATGGTCGACTTGATAGAAGGCTTGTTTAGGTTGGACTTCTCTTGAACATATGAACGAAACGACATTGGTATTGGCAACATTGACTCAAGGAGGACCTAGCATATGGACTTGCAGATGGTCAAACAAGAGACAAATGGATTTCCCAACTCGGATACAATGATGAAAGGGGGTGTCATGCTCAAGAGAGACTATTACTACCAATAACACAAATACATAGACACATTTCTTTCTCAATTTTCCCCCACCATTTCTAGCGAGTACCTCTTTATTTTTACGCAATCTTGAGGAGGATAACATATGCTTGTTGATGTAAGCTCATCCTTCAGACGAGTCCCTCGGAGTATGTTTAATGAACCCTAGGAAGGAGTGGTTTGATCCCATATGGGCCTGTGGATGTTTGTTTAATGAGTCCAAAGAGAGAAAACTCAGGGTTTTTTTAATTTTAGAGAGTCTGAAAAGAACTTAAAGAGAAATCCACTAGGTCCTTTTTCGTAAATTAATCTGACAGTACCGAAAAAGTGATAACCTATTGCTCGTTAGATCTTTTCTTCAAATACTTTTACAAGCCTGAAAAGAACAAGGTCACTCGGCCATATTTTCATGTTTAGGGAGCATGAAAAGAGCTTAAAGTATACTCCATAGGTTTCATTTTTCATGTCACCATTACGAGTTCGAAAAAATGACAAAAGACTACTTGATTACATTCTCATGGTTTCACGAGCATGAGAAACAATTAAGACTTGCTCAGAGTTTTTCCTGTAAAAACCTAAAAGGATCTGTACATGTGAAAAATATATAAAAACAAACCAATCACTTGTAAAGTTGTTGGGACTTTAGGGTCTGGATGAAGCATAAAAAATAATATAATATACAAATGAAAAGTAATAAAAATCAATAAAATAGGTAAAAACCCATATTTCACTATTTCATTTGTAACTTCTCCCAAACATTTTTCGAAACCCCCTTTTTACCTCGATTTTCAACTACATATTGCAGAGTGCATGGTGGATCATTGCACGAATTGTCTCCACAAAAAAGATAATCTCCATTTCCTTCATCTTTTCATGGATTAAAAATTGATTTTCATTGGTTAAAAATGTGCTTTTGGGTTATTTTTTGAGGTTACCCATGCATTGCGGTCATCGTAGTTGTCCTATATCGGGACCTGCGATGATATAGGATCATTGTAGGAGGCCCTATAGCTAGGGTGAAATGACATCGCATTGTGCGAATGAAAAGGCCTACGATGAATGCAGCCCAAAATTTCAAAATATGAATCCAAAAAGGGAAAACCCCCAGGAAAGAAAATTATGTTACTAATATCTTTTTATGTTTCCTTGGAAGGCCTTCCATGGTCAATATGTTTGAATGGCGTGAGAGATAACATGAAGAAGAAGATTACTTCACTAGGAATGACCCGGGAACAGTCATGGCCTTCCGACAGTGTGGGTTGTTGAAATTATTCAAGATTCAGGGCATGAGGGCCCAACTGACACTACTTGAGTACTTAGTTCACATGTGGGATGTGAACGAGTAATCATTTCATGTGGATGCGAACACACTCACCATAGATATCGACGATATCTATTTCCTAACAGGACTATCTCTTCGTGTATCACGAGTGACACTTACAAATAATAGGGGTGGTGGTGAGCCTATGAACCACTACATCAGTGAACATTGTGTGACAGGTACCTAGAAACATAGAGGTAAGTTCGCTATCAGGTATGTTTGGGACTTTCCTCTCTAAACTATCCTTTATACAATAACTCGCATGGCAGGGAGCGCAGCTCCCCACATGGCTCTGCAGAGCTATTTTCAGTATGCATTAGAGTGTATGGAGCCCCGAGTGTTCAACTGGTGTGAAAGGGTCCTTAATAATATGAAGAAAAAACTTACCAAGTCCAGAAGTGGTGGGTTGAAACAATTCAAATATAGGTCGATTTTGGTATCCTTCTTCCTAGAGAGGGTCCCAGTCTTATTCTTGTAGGTAGAGTGGGGTATACCTGCTCCACAGTATCTGAGGATGAATAGGTGGGTAGACCTCGTGACCTGACATGGAGGTGGTCACATCATCGGGTGAAACGATGTATTCTTCGACTGGTTGAGAACTCAAATGCTCATAGTCGATGATTATGCATATGTCGGGATATACTTCCGTGGAGATTCAAACCTATCTCTTCCTGAAGGTTCCCAATGGGGGGACATAGGCAAGAAGGAAATTGTGTTTATATAATGTTTTTTCTATTTTTTAATGATATAAAATGTTTTTTGTGTTTTTTATCCGATGACTAATCAAATGCTCTTTGACAATGTAGATGTGATACCTTATCGTCCTCCAGGTTCATCCCCTATCGAGAGGCGAGGGGAGAGAGGTGTCGTAGCAGGAGTAGTTGTTGCTAACTTCGAGACCATAGAAAAAAATCTAGAGGGACTCAAAATGAGCATCCTAGATGCCTCTATAGATGATATTCCTAGGAATTATCAACGCCTCACAGTGGGTGTGTCTGCATCCATCGGTCGAATGCTTCGTAGAGTATCACAGGCATTCGCGTGTTATAGAGAGAAACATCCTTGATGCTTTGTTGTGTATGAATCCATGTGCTTCACATTTTTGATATTTTGGTCTTTGGACAAAACCAATTTTCGTAAACTTTTATCGTTATTAATATGAGGCTCGTACCGACTTACTTGTTTTATGTACAAAAATGTGATTGGATTTTATAAATGTCTCAAATGTATTTCTAACACATAATTAGCCAATGCATATGTTAATGTACTTAGACATCTAGGAATGTGTTGATATTCAATGTAATCAAAATGACATTCCAAGAGGCCAATTCTTAAATATACCCTTAACAACATAGGACTTGGGATAGAATAAACATTACTCAACTATAGTACCACTAATTGTGAATCAAGTCGTACAACAAGATGACGGATTCCAAGTGAAACAATGTCGGTCAATAATTCGATGACTGCACTATATTCTGTGATATTGTTAGTTGCACAACCAAGGAAAACACCATGTAGACTAATCAATTCATATGTAGGTGCATAGATTTCCCAAGCAATAGATGCTAAGTTTTGAGTACTGTGACTAGTGCCATCAGCGAAGCCGGTGTAGGGTAGTGAATACACTAACATCTGGAAACCAAGAAAAATGCAAGGTAAGAAATCAAAGGGTGGAACCATATAGAAAAAAGAACAAAAGAGTATGATACACTAAAATACACAACACTCATGAAAAAATGATTTAAGCATAGTACTTCTTCAAGTAAAGCCCATTTTTGGGTTCACTCAAAAGGATTCCATCATAATCTACCATCTCATAAGCTCCATTCTCCAACACTCATTTCACAATATAAGGACCCCACAAATCATGATCTTGCTCGTAAAGAAGAACTAGATCAACTTCAGAAAAAATGCGTGGCTCGACATGCTTGTTATATCGGGCTTTAACACGCTTTTTTTGAGTTTCAATAACTAAGGAAACATCACAACGAGTTTCATCTAATTGCATCAAGTACAAAATATAGTCTTCCTCAGTTGAGGTGTTAGGGAGAAGTTTGATGGATAGTTTCAAAGATGGTATTTCACATTCAATCGAGAAAATTTCTTTGATACCATATACTAACTAGAAAGTTGTGAATCATGTGGAAGACTTAATGGATGTCTGATAGGCTCACAATGCTGAGAACAACATCGTGTGCAAATTTTAATTATGAATTCGTACCATCCGTCGAAGCATAGTAGTGAGAACTTTGTTAATTGATTCAACATGGCCATTGGCCTGTGGATAATAGGGGTTTGAGTTTTCATGGTGAAGACCCAACTTTTCAGTAAGTTCAGACATCATAAAATTATGAAAATGACTACCGTGATCAGTAATGATGGCTTGAGGGACACCAAATTTAGTAATGATATGATTGAATATGAACAACGTTGCAGTTTTCCCAATGTTAGCAAATGTAGGCATCGCCTCTACCCATTTAGTGAAATAATCCACAACTACAATAATGTATCCATGCCCTTTGACCAAGTGAGGGTTACATGTCATGAAGTCAATGCCCCATTTAGCGAATGTACCAATGGAAACTATAGGTTGAAGAGGAGTAGGGTGAGATTGGATCTTATTGTTGTAGGTTTCACAAGCGTGGCATTTCTGGATGGCAGTAATGCAATCCTTAAACAACGAAGGCCAAAAATAACCAACTCGTAAGATATTTTGGGAAATGGCATACCCAGACATATGACTTTCACATGCTCCAGAGTGACAGTCATTCAAATCTTTCTCAGCTTCATCGTAGGTGAGACATCGTTGAAATATGGAATCAATGCCACGATGGTAAAGGGTATCACCAAGGATGATGTATTGACGGGCTTGATACCATATATGATAATGATCTGTACTATAAATATCAAGCCAAAAATTTTGGGTCTAGAGATAGATGATAATATCTCTATACCATATGTCATCAGAACCGATCAAAAAGAGGGATTTGTCAGGTAAGGAATCCTCTGCCACATTTTCTATCTCAGTAGAGGGAAGGTCACATATTAATTCGGCAAAAACCAAATATTTATTTGACTTGGCATGCTCAAACTCCAAGTCAAACTCCTAGAGAATAACTATCCATTTGGAGTACTTGCCTCATAGCAATTGTCGAGTAAGGATATGTTGCATGGGGTTGCAATCGGAAATGACTGTGGTTCTGTGTAATAAGATGTAGTTACGAAATCGTTGAACAACTTGAACAGCTTCCAAGGTCATTTTCTTCACATGTAAATATTTAGTTTCAGTATCCGTGAGACTCCAACTCAAATAGTATATAACATGTTCATCATGTGAATCATCTTCTTGGACTAAGACCATAACAATGGTAGAGTCTGAAGTATCTAAGTACAAGAAATAATATTGGTTATAGTCAAAGGGAAACAACAGAGGTGTATGGGTTAAGGCGAGCTTCAAAGCTTCAAAGGCTTTGTTTGTAGTATCATCCCATACAAAATTGTAACATTCCTTGAGAAGCCGAGTAAATACTTTCCTTAATTCAGCGTAATTGGGAATGAATCGATGTAAAAAAATTTCCTTCCCTTGCAAACTTTGGAGTTGGCATAGTGTGGAAGGAGGAGGTAGATTAAGAATAGCCTCAACCTTCAAGGGGTCTACCTGAATCCCATGTATAGATACAATAAAACCAAGAGTTCGGTCAGATTCCACACAAAAAACACATTTGTGTGGATTCAAATGTATGCGATAATAATGATAGCGTAGGAAAATGTCCTGCAAATGTGTCAGGTGATCTTGACGACGCATGGAATGCACCGATAGATCATCTAGATAGGGTTTTATAATGTGCTTAATGTCATGAAAATCGTAAGACAGCGCGCTAAAAAATCGCACCACCATTTTTGAGACCAAAGGGTAATTTTCGGTAGGCAAAGGTTCCCCAAGGGAAAATAAAAGAAATCTTGTGTTGATCCGCTGATAAAATATTGATTTTATTATAGCCCGAGAAACCGTCCATTAAGGCAACGATTTCACTCCCATCACAGTCATCAATGATCTGGTCAATGAAAGGGGTCAGATAATTGTCCTTAGGACAATATTTATTTATATCCCTATAATCGACACAAACGTGGATTGTGCCTTGTTTCTTATTTATCAAAACAAGATTGGATACCCAATCAGTCAAAGCCACAGTATAGAAAAAGCCATCTTTAAGAATTTTCTCAACCTCAAGCTTGATAGAAGAATCTTTACATGGATGTACTGGGTGAAGTCTCTGCTAAACAAGTTTAGTGTTCGGGTAGGTCTTAATCTCATGTAAAACAATATCATGATCAATACCTTGCATTTATTCATAACTCTAGCCAAAAACATTAGGAAATTATTGAAAAAGTGATTTATAAGTGTGAACCTCATCAATAGAACATGAGGCACCGATGTGAACATTTTCCACATCTTCATGGTTAATCGATATGTCAATAGGAATGGTAGGTAAAACATTTCTCAAATTCCCTTCATACAAAACATCGTGTGTTGACTCAGGAACAGAAGAAATAACCGCAATAGTCGACAGAGTAGAATCTGTTGGTAGCTCTCTATGGTATCACATTCTAGTAAGAGGATAGAACGATGATGCCCATCGTCCCATGGAGTATCTTCTAGAGACATGACTGGAATGATCATCTCATTAGTAGGAAAGATCACTTGAAACGGATCAGGAGATGTATCACAGAGAGAAGGAGGAGAAGGAGTTGTCAATTGAATAGCTTGATAACCTAATTTGACCGGACTTAAAGGCATTTTGTCACCGTAACAAAAATAATCACCAGAGTGAGGTACTATCCATGGGTCATATGACTCAGGGGTTTCACAAACAACGGTTGAGATCATGTTAATCGAAGCGACAAAAGGAGGAGGAATATTGGGTTGTGGAATATGAAATGTACCCATCAAAGTTGAATCTTTTAAAAGAACCACACCGACGTTCTCATAACCAGGAGGTGTTTTCGAGATAAAAGGTACGTTGCTAGTATAGGAATCAGAATTAAAGAAGGCCAGTTGGTCTACAGTAATGACCTTTCCTTGGTCCAGGAAACGTAACACACGGAAAAGGGTAGACACAACTGCTTGCATGGAATCAATCCAGCAAGACCCAAGTAGAAGGTTGTAATCAAGAGGTGCATCAAATACCCCAACCTCAACATTAACTGATTTACCTTCTAAGTTAATAGACTATGAAGGAAGAACACCATAAGGTTTAAAACTTTTACCATTGAAAGCCTTAAGAGTATTGTGTGAATCAATAAGGGCAGGAGAGCCAATAGCTTTCCAACAGGTAACATACATAACACAAGTTGAGGCTCCTTCATCAATAATGGTTTGATAGATATTCTTATTTTCCACAACAACTTGGATCTGGAATGCTAATTGATGAGGAAGCCTTGGAATATGATCTTCCAAGTCAAATATTGTTAAATTAGTATCGGTAGGATCAATTCCACCAATATCCTTTAACAATTATTTCTGTTGAGTAGGACAACTTTAAAGGACTTTGAGAGCTGACATCACAGAGGGTGTTTGCACAAGATCTTCTACAATATTGTAGTTTTGGGAAGCACATCCATGACGATTAAATGAATATGAACAACGCCCTTGGGAGGAGGATGAAGAACTGTATCTAGACCTGGTTGGTCGAGATGAAGAGGATCATTTGGAGGTGAAGTTGGAGGAGGATGTTGAACCAATGAAGGTTGTAAATCATTAACTTTCTCTTTCGATGGAGAATAATATTTGGCTCGCGTTGCGACTGCAAATTGATTCTTCTTGGAGTCACCAATACACATAAGGACATAAGACGTGGTAGAGGGAGAAGGTTTGTCATGAATGAACAATTGGTCCTGCTACTGAGAAGGGAAAGGTTGTGACAAGACAACGGGTGTAGGAGTTTTCCTGGTCCCTTGCAGGAACTTAGTAACCTTAGCACGTCGTAGAGAATCTTTCGTATAATGATCGTCACCACAAATAAGGCAAGGGTAAAGAGTTTTACGTTTAGCTTTATCATTAGTGGGTTGTGTTTTGGGCTTCTCAGATTGTTGATTATTATTTTTTTCCTCCTTATTCTTACCCTTCCCTTTCTTTTTATTTTTATTTTTACTAGTAGGTGTAGATTGAACTGAATTAACTTCAGAAGTTTTACCAAAGGGAGGAGTAGGAGTAGGATTATTTTGTACATTAGAAGCAATAGACTTGGGATTGGTATGATTGGCTTGTGTGGACTGTGTCTCAACATGAAAAGTGCCAATCACGCCATCAAAAACATGAGAAGCTATTGGATGTGTTGGGGTAGGATTCGTGGATGGACGGGGAGCATCATGGATCAAGTCAAAGAGTGTGCATGTTTGCGAATAAACGAGATCCAGATATTGAGAAAAACTAATCGCCTTCTCTTCAGTGATGACACCACCCATGGAAACATCATGAGAAATAGGACCAATGAGTGATTTGGTAAACCACTTAGCTAATAGTTGATCAGGAAGGGAAACTTTGATTAAGCATCTTATCCTCCACTCATGGATATGATCAAAAATATGAGTAGAAGATGAGTTTTTAAAAGAACTCAAAATTTTGGTTCATGTCTCGTATCGAATTGGCAACTGGTAATGCATTAAAAAGGTCATGGATAGGGTATTAAATTCATTAAAGAAAACTTGTCGTAAATCAATATACCACTTGGTTGTCGAACCCATAAGAGTTCGTTGAAAAAGTCGTAATCTAATAGAATCATCCATTAATGAGGTGGACAAACACCAAAGATGGAAAGTCATGACATGATTATTCGGGTCTTCTCTTGGTCGGCCGTCAAAATTAGGAATATCAGTTGGTAATTTGGCTAGTATGATGGGCCAATAATGAGAATTCAAAATAGGATCATTCAAAATCCTAGACAAATCCAATAAATCCAAAGTGGCAAGGAAAGGAAACTGTTTATTCACTTGAGGAAAATGGTAGTTTTGAGGAGGAAGTCTCATAGGTATACTAGTAGGACCATAAGCAGTCTGTAGATAGTTAGACAATCTTGACAGATTTGGTTGTGGAGGGTTTTGATTAAGATTAGGTATGTTCCCTTGGAAAGAAACATTAGACTGGAAATGTTGACCCCAAGTGGGATTCATAGAACCTCGATACAGTTGAATGAGATTAGGGGGTACAAAATAATTAAATTGACGATGTTTTCCCCCAAACGGTTGTTGATTCCCTTGGAAGGAATATTCCAAGGTTGAGATTGTAATGCAGGTATATTTTCCCCATAAACTGGGTTATGGGATCCACCTTGTGGTTTCCCCCCAACTTGAGGTTGTCCCCCAAATTGGTGTTGCCCCGCAATAGGAATCTGAAAAACAGAAGCAAAATAAAGACTGGTTCCTCCAACTGGATTGGAGCCACTAGGGCCAGGACTATTAAATTCTTCAAACAAAGGTGGACGAGGAACATAAGGCCCCCCAGAGAGAACCTGGATAGGTGTAGGAACAAACAGACTAGCGACATTATACCCAGGAGGAAAAAAAGTCTAGACCCTCTGGATGGATTCTGAGTAGGAATAACAATGGAAGTGTTCAAAGCATTATACCCAGGGGGAAGTGATGGATTTGGTCTAATAAAAAGTGGTGTTCCAATAGGAGCTTGAGTGATAACTACATTTCCAGTAGAAACAGTCATAGCTTGTGATACCATAGCAGAATGGGCCATTTGGAGAGGAAGAATCGAGTGAGAACAAACCAACAATTGGTCTGAAACTATGGTGACATTACTGGTTGTGCTAATAAAATGATCTAAAGGTACCGTATAGGTTGTTAGCACTATGTAAATTTTGTCTGGTTGATAGAAAAATGATAGAGGTAACTGTTTCAACCAAATTTAGGTTGGATTGTGAGCCTTCCAACCAGAGAGGGATCTCTCATGCATATAGCTATTGAAAATACTCAAAATATTTGGCAATGCACACACAGAGGTAAGATTCTACAATAGGATAAATTTTAAAAGTGGTAGGAAAAAACTAGAGGGCAAGGCCATTGGGCAATGGGGTCAATTCCTCAAATCATACGAAGATTTATAAGCTATGTATTCCAGAAGGAACAGAGGAAAATTAGGTATGATGTTCAGCCAAATAAGTAATATGGGATGGTAGTGGAAGAGAAGAAAAAACCACTATCACAAGAGGCATCTAACTCGAGCACCAATTATGACACTATGACAAGAGCGTCTAACTCGAGAAAAAACCACTATGACAAGAGGCTACTGAAAACAGAGCACCAATCCAGGGTGAATTTTGAACCAGGAACCAATAAACACATAACAAATATAATCAATATGAGAAAAAGCACCAACAAGGTGAATTTTTTTCTTTTGCTTAAAGATTATTACTAGAAGAAAAACACATTCATGAATATGAAATACAAGAAAACATATTTAACATTGACGCAGACCCCCAATCCTCAAAATCGAGGTCCGCATAGGATCCTCACTACAACCATGCCGAGGGTTAACCGACCCCTTCGTTTAAGCCACAAGGAATTCAGATTTCGGGGTTTCGCGACCCCTAATGTCGATCTCCTCGACTCTTCCACTTGCCGAAACCCAAAATGCTGATACGCCAAATATCTGATCACATTCTTCTCCTGTATCGGGTTTTTTGCCTTTTTGGGGTTTCAGACTTCGCAATTTCGCGAATCCTGATGTAAAGCCTCCAGTTCTCTAACCTCCGCATGCCCCGAACTCCAAAAAAATATTTCCAATGGGATTAATGGCTATAAGCCTCCCTTCGATCTGACGGGCCATGTGATATCGGACTTTTGGGTACCTGGAGTCCAAGACTCTCGATCCCAGAACACTGTCCTCTCGGGTTCCTCAACCTCGAGACATTGAATTGTCGAAACGTCCCTTCACGCTATTTCGCGTTTCGCAACTTCGGGGGTTCTCATGTGAAGAGCCCAAACTCTTGTCAACGGGAATGCCGAAATCTCGATTCCCGAAATGTCAACAATATCCTACTGCGACTTCGGATTTCGGGATTTTCTCTCCCCTGTGTCCCGATCACACGTCCTCAAGACCTCCAAAATCTCAAACTCCGAAGTTCCAAAATTCTGACCTTGTCTCTCTTCCTTTATACACGAAACTCTTTTCACGTTTCGGGGATTTTGTCAACCAAAGGTTTTGGCTCGCACTCCGGATTTACGAACTTCGAATCCTGGAAATGATCTAACAACTGTAAACAGATCAAGATCAACGGCCCACGTTGATTCTGGGTACCAAAGTGATGGGTTCGTCTACCCTTATCCACCTTGCAGCTTCTATAGATCCTATAGTCCTCGCTGTTTCAGGGATTCTGCACAGAGAATTCCGACCGTCTGACTCTTTCCTCAAGAACCTCTATGAAATGAACGAATGTCTGCTCGCCGTGACCTTCCTTCTTCAAAGCAACTTCACTTTTCTTCCCTTTGAATACTTCAAAGGCACTACCCCTTTTGAGCTTCTCTGATAAATTCAAGTCTCAAAAAAGGGCTTATGCTCGCACTCCTTGCGGCAGGCCTTCAAATACTACTGCGTATTTGAATCTCTCGACTCTGTGCAACTCCTTTGCAAAAACAGTCCTTCCACTCCCCTTTTAGTTGATAAGTCCTAAGACTTCCAACACCTATGCACTCCTTGCACAGCTCCTGTGCTCCACTTTGCACTTCTGTTGAGAACAACGGTATTCCTCCTGAGCTTTCAAAGATGGACTCTGAACCTTCGTCAATGCACTCCTTGCAGACGTTTCACTGCACTTCTTGCAATAAATTATCTCGGGAAGAGAAACAATTGAAACTCATTCTCTTTCTCTCTCAGAATTTAAACATTCAACTTAAAAACATATATTCACATACAACATAATAACAAATGCATGATAGAGAGAGTAAGAACTGTAAGAAAACCATTCAGCATGTATACACATAAATCATCATGACACCATGAACCTAAATCAAAGTTTCATATATTAATCCAGAACTTTTGTACATGGGTTCTTATTTACAACTCCTCTGCTACAACTCTCCTCTGCTCTATGCTAATGCTACAATGATCTAATTTTGAATGCCATAATGATACAAAGATGAGGGTGTTTATAGTAATTTTCCCTCTTGTTCCTAAAACTGTCTAATCTGGAATTTAAATCTACCTACTTCATTAATTATGCATAAATTCCTTAACCTTTTACAGATGAGAGAAATCTCTCATGAGAATTTTACAATATGCAAGTATGCTTCCTTTTAACTATCACATTAATGCTTCAAAAACATTTCCAAAAAATGTAAAATGTGTGTTGCATTTTCCAGTTGTCTTCTGCCTTCATGCTCGCTTGGCTAGCTGCTTGTGATGCTCCTGTATCAAACTCCCTTGCTTGAAAATTTTCATGAACTCTTGTTCATGAGATCTTTCATGGTCTATCGATGCTTTTGAATTTCTACTTCATCTTCCCAGCTGGCATATTCAACTGCTTGTCCCTTCCTTTTGACCAAGTATTCAAAATACTCTTTCCTCTTGGTCTTCCTGCTGACCCTCTTATCAAGTATACTTTCCATCTATGGATTTGTAGCTATAGGAATTTGTTTAGTCCATTGAACCTTTGTCTATTCATTGTATGCCTCTTCTTCTTCATCTCTGTAAGGTTACAAATGTGAGATGTTGAATATTGGTGAAATTCCGATCCCATCGGGTAATTCAATCTCATATGCGTTTGCCCCAAATTTCTTCAAGACCTTGCATGGTCCAATCTTTTTCATTTTCAGTTTGTTATATGTTCCCCTTGGGAACCTCTCCTTCCTCATATGTGCAAGAACCAAATCACCAACTTCAAACTGAAGTTCTCCCCTATGTTGATCTGCTCTACATTTATACTCTTGAATCGAATTTTCTAAACGTTCCCTCACTTGGCTGTGAAGTTCCTTCATTGCTTCTGCAAAATCCTCTGCACTAGCACTTCTAGTTTCATTATGTTCTGACTCCTTCAATTCAGACACTCCCTTGGTTTGCATTCCATAAAAAATATGAAATGGACTCTGCCCTGTGCTTTTGTTGATTGAATCATTGTAAGAAAATTATGCCTGTGGCAGAATGTGATCCCACTGACTGTGGTGTTCAGTCACTAGGCTCCTTAGCAAATCTCCCAAGCTTCTTTTCACAAATTTTGTTTTCCCATCAGTCTGAGGATGATATGTTGAGCTAAATGACAAACTTGTTCCCAGCTTCTTCCATAAAGTCCTCCAGAAATGTCCCACGAACTTGGTATCTAGATCCGAAACAATACTCCTTGGTAAGCTGTGAAGTCTGACAACTTCCTTGAAAAATAGGTTCGCAATATGTGTTGCGTCGCTGGTTTTCTGACATGGTATAAAATGTGCCATCTTTGAAAATCTATCTACCACCACAAATATTGAATCAAATCCTATTTTTGTTCTCGGCATCCCCAATATAAAATCCATGCTTACGACATCCCACGAACTTTTAGGTATGGGTAATGGCTGATGCAACCCTGTATTCTTCCTTTTTCCTTTTGTGTGCTGACAAATTCTACATCCGTCCACAAATATTTTGACATATGTCCTCATCCTTGGCCAAAAATATGAGCCATTTAGTTTTGAGAATGTCTTATCATGACCGAAGTGTCCGACCAATCCTCCACTGTGTTTTTCTTTCAGCAGATTCTCCCTCATGGAGCATTTTGGAATACATAATTGATTGCCTCTGAATAATAATCCATCCTGGATCATATATTCAGTCCATTGACTTCTGTCCCTGAGAATTGGATTCTCAGATGCCTCATACACCTCTTTAAATCTGGATTGTCTCTGTACATTTCTTTGAGATTATCAAAACCAAAAGTTTTGACTCTGAATTCCTGCATCAACAAACATTTTCTGCTCAAAGCATAAACAACGTCGTTAGCAGTTCCAGAAATATGTTTAATTACAAAAGTAAAATTATGCATATATTCAACCCATTTTGCATGCTTTTGGTTCAACTTTTCCTATTGAGTCACGAATTGGAAAGAATGATTATCACTGTACAAAACAAACTCTTTAGGGACCAAATAATGTCTCCATTTCTTCAGTGCTTGTACGACTGCATAGAATTCCTTGTCATATGTTGAATATTTAATCTTTGCTTCATTCAGTTTTTCACTGAAGTATGTGATCGGCCTGTCATCTTGGCTCAAGACCACTCCAATTGCAAAACCACTTGCGTCACATTAGACCTAAAATGTCTTACTGAAATCTGGCAACACCAAAATTGGATGTTCAGTAATCTTCCTTTTCAACAGGTTGAAACTTTTCTCTGCTTCTTCTATCCATTGAAAAGATTTGTGTCTTTTCTTCACTGTGTCCATCATCGGTGCACTAATTCCACTAAAATTTATAATGAATTTCCTCTAGAAACTAGCCAATCCATGGAAGCTTCGAACCTCAAATACACTTTTCGGTGATGACCAATTCTTAATCGCCTCTACCTTATCCGGATCCATTTTCAGCTCATTCGCAGAGATAACAAAACCCAAATAAATGAGTTATGTCCTCATAAATGTCGATTTATTCATATTTATCAACAATTTCTCTTGCTGTAATCTCCTCATCACTGTAGCTAAATGCTTTAAATGCTCTGCTTCTGTCTTGCTGAAAATTAATATATCATCAAGATATATAATGACGAATTTTCCTATGAAATCCTTCAGGACTTCATTCATCAATCTCATGAAAGTAATGGGTGCATTTGTTAAGCCAAATGGCATAACAAGCCATTCATACAACCCTTCATTTGTCTTGAATGTTGTTTTCCATTCATCACCTTCTCTCATACGAATTTGATGATATCCGCTTTTCAAATCAATCTTTGAAAAAAAAATTGCTCCACTCAAGAAATCCATCAAATCATCCATCCTTGGCAAAGGAAATCTATATCTGATGGTACTATTGTTGATTTCCCTCGAGTCTGTACACATCCTCCAGCCTCCATATTTCTTTGGGCTGAGAATTGTTGGAATAGCTCATGGACTCAAGCTCTCTCTAACTAATCCCTTGTCCATTAAGTCCTGGACTTGTGTTTTGACCTCTTCATTCTCCTGCAGCATCAATCTGTATGTTTCTTTGTTTGGTAAACTAGCTCCAAGTATGAGGTCGATGTGATGACTTATACTTCTGATAGGTGACAACGAACGAGGTAGTTCATCCACTACTGTATCAACGAATTCTTCCAGTAACTCCTGGATTTCCTCTGGAAAATCATCCACTCTTGTACTAGTTAAAACAATTCTAGGCTTCCTGACCACGATAAATTGTGTATCTTCCTTCTTCTTAACTTCCTTAATAAGTTCCTTCCCACTCATGAGGAGCACAGTGTTATTTACCTCAGGTTTTACTTCTTAATCCTTAATCGACAACAACATGTGAGTTATCCCATTCTTCTCCAGGGTGTATGTGTTCTTTCTCCCATCATGAATCACATTCCTGTCATATTTCCAAGGTCTACCCAGCAATAGATGACAAACATCCATGGGAATAACATCACACAGTATTTCATCCTTATATCCTCCTATTTTAAATTCAACTAAACATTGTTTAGTGACATTTACCTGATGTCCTTTTTGTAGCCATGAAACTCTATATGGGCTTGGATGTTCAATAGTCTCCAGCTCCATCTTTTCTACTATCTCTGTAAAAACGAGATTGTTTGTGCTACCACTGTCCATGATGACCTTGCATACCCTGTCTTTGGTCTTGAAAGCAGTCCGAAAAAGTCTGTTCCTTTGGGCTGGGTTCTCTGCCTCTTTCTCTAGCGTTAAGAGAACTTTTCTCATCATCAATTATCTTCCTCCCTCAACATATTCTACCTCAACCTTCCATCCTTGTGCTTCGGTAATGTGAGTTTCACCACCATCTTTCTTTTTATTTGGACATTCATAGGATTTGTGTCAAATTTTTCCACAGGTAAAGCATTTTATTTCTCCACCTTTGCCTCTTCCTCTCCCTCTGGTTTGAGGAAAAGAATTCTTATCAGCATATTGTCCTCTCTGTGAGCTTCCACCTCTCTCATGCTGAGTCTGAGGGTTCTTCCACTCTTCTTTGGGTTTCTGATTCCTGTCTTGGGCAATTGTTTTACCTTGGGCTTGAATTTTGTCTCAGCCTCTCTGACCTTGCTTTCAACTCATCTTTTCTTCAGCTTTCAGAGCCATTTAATAAGCATCTTCCACATTTCTAAGGGTCGTCATGCTCATCTCATCTTGGATGTCATATCTCATACCATTCATGTACCTGGCAACCTTTTCATCATCACCTTCCCGATGACCTGCCCTGATGTTGATCTTGTAGAATTATTCAGTGTATTCCTTCACTGACATCAGCTTCTGTCTCAAATTATACATCCTTTGAAACAGAGTAATTTGATAATCCTTGGGTATGAATTTTTCCTTCATTTTTGCAATCATTCTATCCCAACTCTTGATTTTCTGCTTGCCTCTGCAGCATCTGTCAACCTGCAGTTCATCCCACCATAATGTTGCATGCCCTTTAAGTCTTGTGACAACATGTTTGACCTTCTTGTCTTCCTCAACATCCTCATAGTCAAAATATTTATCCAGATCTCTAATCTAGTCTAGAAGTTCTTCAACATCCAAGTTTCCCTCATACATGGGAATATCCATTTTTTCCTTGGCACCTATCCTTGCAACAGCCCTGAATAGGCGTTCATCTGCTGCAACTTCTTCTCCCTCGTTTCCAGCTTCATTTTAACTTTCAACCTTGCTGACATCCCCAACATTAACTGTGTGCCTCTGTGTTGTCTCCATGGCATTAAGCCTGCACGTAGTTCGTATATTTCCCTTTCCACTGTTGGATCAGGCATTGGCCTATCTCTTCTTCTCGGCAGCATGGTTGAGAAATTTCTCTTTTCTCTGCTATAGAAAGCAAAGAAATTGTTCTTGGCTCTGATACCACTTGACACAGACCCGCAACCCTCAGAATCAAGGTCCGCACAGGATCCTCACTACAACCACTCCAAGGGTTAACAGACCCCTTCGTTTAATCCACAAAGGACTTCGAATTTCTGGGTTTCATGACCCCTGATGTCGAGCTCCTTGACTCTTCCACTTGCCGAAACCCGAAATGACAACATGCCAAATCTCTGATCACGTTCTACTCATGTATCGGGTTTTTCACCTTTTCAAGGTTCCAGACTTCATGATTTCACGAATCCTGATGTAAAGCCTCCAGTTCTCTCACCTCCACACGCCTTGAACTCCGAAACAATATTTCCAACGGGATCAATGGCTATAAGCCTCCCTTCGATCTGACGACCCACGTGATTTTGGACTTTTGGGTACCGGGAGTCCAGGACTCTCGATCCTAGAACATTGTCCTCTCGGGTTATTGAACCCTGAGACACCGAATTGTCGAAACGTCCCTTCACACTATTTCACATTTCGCAACTTTGGGGGTTCTCATGTGAAGAGCTCGAACTCTTGTCAATGGGAATGCTGAAATCCCGATTCCTGAAATGCCGAAAATATCCTTCCGCGACTTTGGATTTCAGGATTTTCTCTCCCCTGCATCCCGATCACACGTCCTCAGGACCTCCGAAATCCCGAACTCCGAAGTTCCAAAATTATGACCGCGTCTCTCTTCCTTTATGCATGAAACTCTTGTCATGTTTCAGGGATTTGGTCAACCAAAGGTTTTGGCTCGTACTCCGGATTTACAAACTCCAAATCCCCGAAATGATCTGACAGCTGTAAACAGATCAAGATCAATGGCCCACGTTGATTCTGGGTACCAAAGTGATGGGTTCATCTACCCTTATCCACCTTGCAACTTCTATAGATCCTACAGTCCTCGTTGCTTCAGGGATTCTCCACAGAGAATTCCGACCGTCTGACTCTTTCCTCAAGAACCTCTATGAAATGAACGAATGTCTGCTCACTGTGACCTTCCTTCTTCAAAGAAACTTCACTTTTCTTCCCTTTGAATACTTCAAAGGCACTACCCCTTTTGAGATTCTCTGATAAATTCAAGTCTCAAAAAAGGGCTTATGCTCGCACTCCTTGCGGCAGGCCTTCAAATACTACTGCGTATTTGAATCTCTCGACTCTGTGCAACTCCTCTGCAACAATAGTCCTTCCACTCCTCTTTTAGTTGATAAGTCCTAAGACTTCCAACGCCTGCACACTCCTTGCATGAATCCTATGCTCCACTTTGCACTTCTATTGAGAACAATGGTATCCCTCCTGAGCTTTCAGAGATGGACTTTGAACCTTCGTCAACGCACTCCTTGCGGACATTTCACTGCACTTCTTGCAGGAAATTCTTTGAGGAAGAGAAACAATTGAAACTCATTCTCTTTCTCTCTCAGAATTTAAACATTCAACTTAAAAACATTTATTCACATACAGCATAATAACAAATGCATAACAGAGAGAGTAAGAACTGTAAGCAAACCATTCAGCATGTATACACAGAAATCATCATGACACCATGAACCTGAATCAAAGTTTCATATATTAATCTAGAACTTTTGTACATGGGTTCTTCTTTACAACTCCTCTGCTACAACTCTCCTCTGCTCTATGCTAATGTTACAATGATCTAATTCTGAATGCCATAATGATACAAAGATTAGGGTGTCTATAGTCGTTTTCCCTCCTGTTCCTAAAACTGTCTAATCTGGAATTTAAATCTGCCTACTTCATTAATTATGCATAAATGCCTTAACTTTTTACAGATGAGAGCAATCACTAATGATCTGTTTACAATATGCAAGTATGCTTCCTTTTAACTATCACATTAATTCTTCAAAAACATTTCCAAAACATGTAAAATGTGTGTTGCTTTTTCCAGTTGTCTTCTGCCTTCATGCTCGCTTGGTTGGCTGCTTGTGATGCTTCTGCATCAAACATCAACACCATGATGAATCTCGTCTATCTAATAAAACCTTCTCTGCTTATATTAAAATCCATAAGAAATCACAAATTTTTCCTCCTACAAGGGCAGGCCCTTCTCCAGTCAATCGATCCATTCATTTATCTTTTTAACAACATATATAGATAAATTACATATGAGACCCAAAACAGATCATCTTCTCTAAGATTCCAAAACTAGATATTGGTTACAGAGGGAGTAACATACCAAAACTGAACTTTAATTTTCTAGGGAACGTTACAAACAAAAAACCGAAATATTTGAGATCCTTACCCCGAATTCCACTTGTCTACAAAACCACAAGATTCCCTGAAATAAACTTGATTTATCCCTTCATGAATTTTCCATTTTAGCTTTTCAATATCTTCCTTTAACATGTCAAGCCAACTAGGTTGGTCTTCTTCAGTACCTTTAACTGTTTCTGTTGGAGTTACTTCACACACACCTAGGATTTATTTTTCCTAAGATTTTCCCCTTTTTATTAGTCATAATTAGTCATTATCCAGTCTCCTATATTTCAGGGGAGAATATTCCACTTGGAGAATATTCTCTTTCAGTTGACACTTCAGTTTGACTAGTTGAGTTGAGTCTATATGCTGCATTGGTTTTGTCACCATGCAACATTAGAATCATCACCATGCTAATGCGCACTTTCCTTGGGATCATCACTAGACTGGCGCATTACCCTTGATTCCTTGATCTACTCCTCACTACACTCTGTTTAATCAGTTAACTGAAGACTATTTGACTAGTTAACTCAGACTAGGTGGTAGTTCACTCCTGTAACTTCCTGAAAGACTAGCCTAAGTGGCAGTTCATTCCCGTACCTACTGGTGTGTGTCCATATCACTCTAGACCACTGCTATGATGCATTAGTTACTCATTTATCTTATATCTATTGTAAATTATTCACTCTTTGAGTGTGGAATACAGTTAATGAGAATTCTTCCATTCTTTCTCTCCTTCTTCTTCTTTCTCAAACTCTCTTTGCACATGTGTGTATTATTGTTTAGCTAGATCTATTATGTGCAGGTTCAACACATTTATAGTTCCAGCTTTATCTTCCTCCTTCCGTCACTTTTTCCTTTTTATTTCACCAGCTTGCATGTAGTGTCCATATGCATATCCATTAATGATCAAATATTTCATAATAGGATTCAACCTGATTTCTTCACCTGGCCCTGGTTCATCTACAGATTTTGCGTGAAATTTTGTTGTCAGGAATCGTGCAACCTTCCTTTCTCTCTTTTTACTTGATAGCCCTGTCATATTATTTGAATTCCCTGGTTTGTTGAAAACTGTTGGATCTTTCTCCTCGGCTCCCTTTGGTTTTCCAGGGAACACGAGCCTCTTTCCCTCAAATGTACATGGATTGGAAGAGTGATTTGATTTGTAGTTATCCCGCACCAGAATAAACCGTCAATTACCCAAAATAGAGTAATTTCACATTTGTTTTGAGTAACATTCGTCATCGAGTACTAACCATGGGCTAATGACGAAATTCCTTACACGGATAATGGCCTATCTCCAATGATGAGTCTTAAATCGGTTATTTGGCGGCGCTTACCTGGAATTTCCCGAACAAATGGTACCTAAACAAGTGTCTCAAGATGATTTGACTGGCTGTCAAGTTTCCTTCCACATGTGACCCTTGGATTTGACACATTTAATGACACTTAACATGTGATTTCGGGGTGTGATAGAGTGGTTTTGAGTTCACCTGCTTTCCCCCCCCCAAAATGCCTCTGAGGATGCCATGTATCTTTATGGGAAACCACGGTTGAAATTTTGGGCCCGCTCAGACATTTTAACCTCTGCATTAGTTCTCCACCTGAAATGATCCATGACCATTGATCTGTGACGCTTGCGATATGTGGGTTGTCGATTCCCATCAAATCTGCACTTCCGATAGACTTAACCTCCTTCCGCTAGATATGGCCTCGTCCTCCAGTTTATCACTTCTCTACACCAGTTTAGCCTCTCACTAAGTCCCGAAACTTGGATTCCATATAAATTTTTATAGTGATAACATGGGCTCCAACTGGGGATTCTATGCTCCCTACGAGGTAGAAAACAATGCATAGACCCGATGCCTTATCCATCGAGTTGCTCCCAAAACGGGTATGTACCTTTTTCTGAACTATCACCAATGTTTGCTAAAAACTAAAATCTGCCATTTCTTTCACTTGGACACAAAATGATGGATATACTGCTAAAATATAACTAAACACTTTATTTGAAAATATAAACTTGCAAATGATTGATTAACAAGATTATTCGCACCTACGTACCCTAATTGTTGAAATGAGATTCTAATCAAATGAAATCATAATGCCAATGCAACCATGCAAGCATTTATCTATTATCTGGTTTCTTTGCACACACTTGCTCCAAAGCCTATTTACTGATAATTTATTCAAGAATTTACATATGAATTTGTTGATGGGTCTTAAATCCCTTGATTCAACAGTAGGAACCAAACCCGCCACCAAGGCTCAATTAGACTCTGCAGCGTTTGAAGATGGAATGGTTCTCTAGATATTGCGATCCAACCAAATTATCGATGGGCTTTGTGTTTTCTTGCAAAGGCTCTTCCTTCAGTTAGGACTATTCTCTTATGTATTTTCTCTTGGGTGGGACTGGTATGAGAGATGCAAACCAATATAAACCAACCTGACAACAAATAGGATTAATTTTTAACTACTAGGGAAGAGGTTGAGCTTGGGATAACCCGCTCCTCAAACATACAAACAATGATTCTATACCATGGGTCCAATACTAATACATCAACCATGTGAGAATCCAATTACTATATGAGAAACTAATTATCAGAAAATAAAGCACATATGTAATAAGATAATGGCAAGAAAAATAATTCATCTACCACAACCATTCATCACATAATAAAAAAAACGATTCATTTTCATCACTAAAGCCAAGAACATTAAAACATTGCACTAGATAACTTGACAACATAATTAATTGCTCTTACTCATTACTGCATCATTCATGAAACGGGATATGAAGTAGTTCTTCTCCAAGTCCAATTACATGCATTTGATAAAAATAGTTTGTCTTTGGTCCAGAAGGACTTCTCAATTCATAGCAGCTTCAAAATAATTCTTAACAACTAGAAATAAAGAGTTCTTACAACAACCATCGATTGCTCACTAATTGGTCAATGTATTTATTTATAATATAAAGTTTAACTGAAATTAACGGCTAAGTGCAGTTTAAGAAAAACAAAAATCGCCATGTGGCGTCATCTTCTAACAGTTAACCCAAGATATCTCTTGAAAAGGGTGATTTCTAACATATTCAGACCAACTGATAAACAATTCTTCAGAAGTTTGGGCCCATGGAAATCTGTGTTGTTCCATTGGAGCCACATATATTCCCCTGATGCCCACTGCTTGCGCCCGGTACTTTACTAGACTGGAGTCCAACTACTATATGGTTCGGGCTCTAATTGGATATCGTGCAAATTATTTCACTTGCACAGGTCTTGCATCAGTCATCTTTGTGAGTTCTTCGGTCCATAGAAAATATTGTTTGGCATGCTACTCCACTATGTCGCTCAGGTCGACGAAGTAGTTAGGGGTACCAAACTCAGGGAGTCCTATATCTTTAATTACTTTATTAATTTTCTCCCAGTGCTTCTTGCATCTGATCCACTTCTCTTGGATTTCTCAGTGTGGGTCCCGAGACATCTTAGCCCAGTACTCGGATGACATCTTCATATGATTAAGACTAATTTTTCCAATCATCTGAATGCCATGTTCTTCCTTGTCTCATCCATGCTAGACTACCTCAATGTACTCAAGTATTTCTTCTACTTGTTGCACCCTTTCGTACCATTGCTCCATATCCTTGCATGTAGTGAGTGCGATGAGAGTGTCCTCTTGGAACTCAACTATTTTCACAGTTAACCAGTGTCATTCTTTTCTGAATTCATTGTAAACTTCTTCAAACTCACCTTTCAGGTACACGGTAGTCTGTGCGATGCCTTTATAGTATTCATCCAGATGGTGCAAGTGTTTGAGATCCTTTAGGGCAGCGGCTAGTTCCTTCTCATCTCTCTTGGCCCTCTCCAGGGTGGAATCCAAGAGTACCTTTCCCATGTAGATAAGTTCAGACGTTTCGAAATCTACGGTGTTTATCAAGTTCTCCTCTGTAGTAACCAAGACAGAGTTATCCAACATTGTTGTTGGAAAAAACACCCTATGGACTAGCAAACTAGGGTCAAACTTGCATGCAGATTTGAATGAATAGAAACTACTTTTTTACCTACATCCCAAGATTTAAATCTCTTTTTCTTAGTAAATGCAAGGAAAAGGACCACCTACCTTATTACCAGCGTTCGATGTAGATCCTTCGTTGTGCTTGACTACTTGCTTGTGCTTCTCCTTCCAAAGATAACTTGCACTCAAGACAGACAACAACTATGCATGCATGCTACTTCTATACTCAAGGGTTAGAAATCAAGCGTAAATTAATCAAACCATAGACAATTCGTGCATTGGGACGGGAAAAGAATTCTTTTTATTACTGAAAGTGAATCAACTTACAAAAGATGAGACCGGCCACCACTCCTTGAACCTGATCCTGGGATCCTGTTCTTCTGTCCTTCAACTGCTTTGCATTAAATCTCCTTTGGCATGAGGAAAGGCTAAAGGGTTGGGACAATGGATTACGTAAATGGGCAGAGTTTCTTCACTATATTTTTTCCTCCTCCAAATGGTACCCCTACCCCTTCTTTTATAGGCTATAAGGAGCTAGGGTTTTGGATGAACCCTCGGCCATGCATGGCCAGGAGTTTCAGTTAACTGACCCATAGATTTTTGTTCCGTTGAGAACTTTCCTTTTTTCATGCTTTGTTAGGTACACGTGGGCTGTTGTGAGTCAGCCAACATGTACACGTATGCAGTAATGGGTTAGGGCGCGTGGGCCTTGACACAAGACGATTTTCAAAGAGTTGTTCAGCAGAGTTTTGGAAAAGAAGGGATATGAGTTGGCTTGATGCCAGGTAAGCATGTGTGGTGAAATTTAGGGTTATAATAGATTCCCCCTAATGTGTGAGGTCAGAAGATCATATGATGGCCGAAATACATTACCAATCTTTATTGATGTGCCTAACGATTGAGCCCAAGGATCAAGAACCAGGAGGTGTTGTCTACAAAATAACAAATGTCTCACCAAGGCGGGAATACCCATGCTCGGGATAAAATAGAACCATGGCTACAAATCAAATACACTGTAGATCCATGTGAAATAACTATAAAGAGTAGTCGCGATTAATACACAGCGGAGCTACATCTCGAAATCAGAAAGATATACATATAGAGTATCCATCTTTCAGAAGCTGATTCGGCTTGATGGCTGAGCAACAACTTCAAAATATTCCAAAACTCAGGTAGGAGTGTAATATGAGTGTATGAATGCACTACCCATAGGTCTTAGACGACTCGTCGGTCATGGACTTGATAATATTGATGATCAGACTTAAGGCTTCAGTGATTTCGAACAAGGACTTGATTAGACGTTCAGGATGGTCGGGTATGCGGACAAGAGACATATTGCAGAGGGGTCGACTCAGGCTTAGTGACAAACTTCCCTTGGACAATAGAACGACAAGTGATGAGACTCGGGTAGCATATATGTTAATCATAAGTCTACAAAGCAGGGGGCAACACAAACTCTCCATATGTTTGGAAGAATAACTAAACGGTGGAGGACACAACTCTATATAGCGAGAAAAGCTTCCTAAGGTCGTACTACATCCCATAGTCTGATGATCAAACGGATAGATGTGCTTTATCCAAGGGTGACTCATTATGCTTCCAATAAAGAAAATACTTTTCCCATCCTCTTTTTGGGGTATATTTGATTTTTTTGCTCTTTTTGATAATCTTGGAAAAAGAATAAAGGAATATTACGTTACAATGGAGGAACGAGTACCGCAAACATACAATATCAAGGCACAAGGACAAGACTGATGTTCTGGTAAAATGATACTCATGAAAAATCCTCAGGCGGCCAAAGGTGTTAAGACGTAGAAGCAAACTGTCACAAGGCTGGTGGATAAGGTATGCAAATGTGGTTGATAGAACACACAATGGTAACGTCCTTCGATGTAAGTTTAATGAGCCCATAGAAGGTAAGATTGGTGGTTTTTCATATTTAGAAAGTCTGAAGAAGCATAAAAGGAGGCTCTGTTGAGGTACCTTTTTAGACAATAGTCTAGTCGGTTCGAAAAAGGGGTAACTAGCATCGATTAGACGTCAATTCAAAACCATTTTAACGAGTGTGACAAGGACAAGATCACTCGGCCATTTTTTCACTTTTAAGGAGTCTAAAAAAAGCTTAAATATGGACTTCGTCAGGAATATTCTTCTGGACCAATTTAATGAGTGTGAAAGAATAAGGTCACTCGACGATATTTTCAATTTTAGGGAGTCTGAAAAGAGCTTAACTATGGACTCCGTGGGGGTTTCTTTTTCGTAAATTTAGTCCCTCAGGCTCGAAAAAGGAATAAAATTATACCTGAGAGTACTCTTCTAAAGAATGGGAATTCGATAGAGTATACCTTTGTTCGTACAGTTGACCGTCCATACCGAAAAAAGGGGTAAACTACCGCCAGACAGACGTGACTTCAAATTTCAGTTTAACGAGTGTGAAAGGCCACAAGATCGCTCAGCAATCTTTTCATTTTTGGAGGGTTTGAAAAGGGCTTAAAAGGAGACCCGTTATTTTTGGGAGTCCTGAGGGTGAGACAAAGAGAGAAAAAGAATCATGCAAATGAGGCTCAAACTCATATTCAAGAAAGACTATACGGACTCCCGAACCTACAGTGTTTTTAGAAATGACATGGACACCATAATGCAACCAGGACCTACCTAGGGCATCCATGTTCTGGTAAGCTCTACCACCAAGTTGCGACACTTCTAGAGCAGATATGACGGTTTTGTATCACAACCTGATGGGATCGATCCTATAGCAAAAAAAAGACAATGAGATGCAAAAGCTGGGGTGGTAACCTAACCTATATGCTCAAGTTGATTTTTGAATTTTTTTTTTTATGGACCATCAATATTTTCTCAAAACTTAAAAAAAATGTCCCAATACCCAATCAAATCCCTCCCATATAACTCCTGGATCACTCTAAATGGTTTTTGGTATAAAGAAACTGATAAGGGAGGCCAAAAAAGTGACAAAAAGAGGCCAAAAGTCTATAAATAGAAGCTAGCAGCTCATTATCACCATTTGCTAATTTGGAAATTCACTCTGGAGCCAAAAGACCCCCTTTGCCAAAAATAATGATTCTGGAAGCTACAGTGGACGAAATGAACTTTTGCTTGGACCAAGTAACTACAAAATCCCTTATCTAGCTATTCAATACTTCAATTTTGTTGTTTAGTTTATTTTTTGGGTGGGCGTCGACCTTAAAAAGGTCAACCCTAGGTACACGGGGGTTGTCGCTGGACAAGCCGCGTGTACACGCGACTGTCACCTCTACAGCCCGCGTGTACCCCCCTTTTATGATGAAAAAGAAAACTAAAAGGAAGTACTAACCCTTGTTTACCTTGTTGTGTTGACAAGATGTATTTCCAGTGGAGGGAAAGGGAGCATGAGGAAATCAGTGAGTTGGTTGCAGCAGATCCAAATGTCGTGGCCATGTTAATGCAATGCAGTTTACTCAAATTCTTTCTATGTCCATTTATGCATGCACAACCAAGTCTATTGAATGCTTTGATTGACTACTGGAACCCTGATGCAGAGGAATTTATTCTAGAGGGGCAATCACTGGTGCCCACCACCAAGGATATCTACTTTCTGATTGGCCTCTCAAGGACAGGAGAACTAGTCAACTTCCAGGCGTTTCCTGCGGGGCTGAGAAAGATCTCAGAACTGATAGTTGAGCATTGTGAGGCTGGGACTGACCGTGTAGGATCCCAGGTACCTATTAGCAAGATTACTAACTTAGCGCTGCAGACTATATTGTTACTGATTGGGTGGATTATCGGCTCAGCAGCCTTGCATCAGGCGTCGCGCGCACAGATGAACTGTGCCATCCAGTGCATGAAGATGCAATTGATAGATTTCCAAAAACGGACCCAGAGTAACTTCAGGTTCGGGACCATATTGTGTTCATTCTTTTTTTGAGAGAGTTCTGAGTTTTAGTCCTTGGTTTGTAGTACGAGGACATCAGGCCTCTTTCCCTGCAGTGTGTAGATGGGCAGTATTAGTACCGCGATAGGGTGGTGGAAGGACCGTTGAGTCCTTCGACGATGATTTATTTGCTTGGTTGTCACGATAGATCCCTGTGATTGAGGACTACTCATATGCAGGGTTATATTTCTCTAGAGATCCTGAGATACCCATGCCTCCTGGTGAGGAGCGAGGGGAGATGGGTAAGTCTCCACCTTTGTAGGTTTTTTTTTTGTTTTGTTTGCATATGTAATTTTTATGTCATTTTTGTTATATATATCATTTTTTTTGTATTCCATAGTATTTGATGGATAAACGTTTGTTGTATGCAGATGTGGGACCTGTGCGACGTGTCGATTATGCATCGAACAGGCGTCGTCCACGGCCAGAAGCCGTGGATACCGCCGCTAGGGGAGTAGCAGTAGCAAGGAACCTCCTAGGTGGAGAGGTCGAGAGGGTCCTTAGACGAGTTGAGCGGAACTTCACTGCGCTCACTCGCACAGTCCTGATGGAAGAGATAGAGGACCTGCCACCATCCATGCAGCCTCATGTAGTGGGGGCCCCTCGGACATGGGTCTGATTTTTTAGGCGTTTAGCCCGTGTTGTGGATGATTATAACAGGGCCCATAGGCCCTGAACCTACTTAGACTTTTTATGTTCCACGAGCACCTACTTGTATATATTTTTTGAGGGCATAAGCCCGGTGACTCATTATTATTCCCATTTTTTAGGTGCTTGCATCCATCTATGTACTCTGGTTATTTTATGATGTTATATATGGTTTTTATCTTTTGTGTCTTATGGATTTTGTGTGCAAAAAATGTATTTACGTGTTTATGTCAATGTTCTTTCATATGTGTGCAAGATGCCAATCTAAAACTTGATTAGCTAGAGTATCTGTAATTTGGTTTAATCTCCTAGGAACATGAAAATATGTAATATAATCAAAGTTTCGTTCTAAGAGACGTACCCTAAGGAATCATCAGTGTAAAGTTGGATCATGAGCCTGGTATACTCTGTTTAGTTGCGACACAACCAGTTAAGCGTCGAGATAGACCCGGAGATGAGAGATACCCAATGACAAGGCGTCACGAAGCAACTCAATAAATGCACTATACTCGGCAACATTATTTGTGGTGTCACCTAAGAATATACCTCCGGAAGATAACAACTGGCCCTGAGGTGAAAAGATTACCCAAGGTGCGGAGGCAAGCCTCTGTGTGTGTCGACTAGCACCATCTGCATACCCAACAAACACCTCGGAATCACTTGACATCTGCCATATTGACGAAAGATAACATCAATGACACGTCCATAACACTTAAAAGAAACTTAAAAAGTAATAATACAAAGACTATACATATGTTACAGAAAGTGACCCACAATGACCTGTCTATGAGTAATACTTCTTGAGGTAGAGCCCATTTCTAGGCTTCGCCAAAGAATTCCCTTCAAAATCAACCAAACGATAAGCGCCCTTTTTTAATACCTCTTTTACAATGAAGGGTCTGAACCACATGGGTTTAAACTTTCTTGCCCCCAAGGGGTCCTTATCTTGGTCATAGACCAGGACAAGGTCGCCCTCAAAAAAAATCCGAGGACGAACGGACCTATCATATTGACACTTGAACTTATGTTTGTGAGCCTCGTTGGCCAGGGCCGCATCGTGACGCTGCTCATCAAGCTGCTCAAGGTGTACTAACCGTTCTTCAAGTGGAGAAGTGTCTAGCAATAACTGTACTACGAATTTTAGGGATGGGATTTGACATTCGATGAGCAAGACTGCCTCCAGCCCGTAAATGAGTTGAAAATGTGAGAAACCAGTTGCAGTATTAACAGATGTTCGGTAAGCCCATAATTCTGAGTATAACATCAAATGCCAATTTGACTTGACTGAGTTGATAGTTTGTTGTAGAATAGTCTTAAGAGTTTTGTTTACAGCTTCCACCTGCCCATTGGCTTGGGGGTAGTAAGGTGATGAATGCTCCTGCCGTAACCCAAGCTTTGATGTTAATTTGGACATCATTTGGTTCTGAAAGTGACTGCCATGGTCAATGACAATCTCTCTCGGGACGCTGAACCTTGCTATGATCTAGTTGAATAAGAAGAGAGCTGCAGTCTCTCCATCATCTTTAAACGTTGGCATAGCTTCAACCCACTTAGTGAACTAGTCGACAACTACGATGATATAGTGGTTCTCCCTTGCTGACAGGGGGTTGCATGTAGTGTAATCAATCCCCCACTTAGTGAAGGGACCAACTGTGATGACATGAAACATAAGAGCGGGATGTGCCCTCATCTTCCGGGAGAAGATTTGGCATGGATGGCACTTCTTGACTGATTCGATGCAATCTTTAATAAGTGTCAGCCAGAAGTAACCTACTCGTAAAATCTTTTGGATTGTTTACAACCCAGATAA
>JZKD02S1983394.1:103140-127069 GCA_000966675.3 Picea glauca
GTTTGATTTGGATTTGATTATATCCTAAAAAACCATCCATGAAAGAAAAGGCTTCACAACTGGCACATTCATCAATGATCTGGTCAATGAATGGCGTTGGAAAATTATCTTTGGGACATGCCTTGTTCAAATCACATAAATTGGTACATAAACGAATCGTGTCTTGTTTTTTATTAACTGGCACATGATTGGACACCCATTGAGTCAAATAGATAGGATAAATAAAACCTTCTTTTAGCAATTTCTCAACCTCAATCTTGATGGCTGCTGCTTTCTTGGGATTGACTAGACGAAGTTTTTGTCGAACAGGCTTGGCATCAGGATACGTTGTGATTTCATGTTCAACTATTTTCGGATCGATACCTGGCATTTCCTCATAAGACCAGGCAAAAACGTCGTGAAATTATTTGAAAAGATCCGTGTAAATTTGAATCTCTTCGGGGGAGAAATTTGCTCCGACGAAGACATTCTCCATGACGCCAGGGTTTCGGGAGATGTTGATGGGTATAGTTTCAGCGATAGTCGCCATATTGCCCTCAACATAAATTTATTGCGTAGCTAAGAGATTAATAGAACATGGCTGATCTACCGTCATGGTAATGGTGAATTCTCTTGCTTTGATTCAGCTTAACTCTGGGAGAAAATATGATCTATGATGAAGATCTTCCCAAGGTTTGTCTGGACTAGTCATTGCTTCAATTACTGCTTCGTCAGAAGGCAAGACTAAGTCTAATGAATCAATGTTAGCAAGAGAACCCTGAGCCTAAATAGGCTCTAGAAGTGGATCCAACTCTTGTGTCGGAGTCAGATCAGAGTTAACTGAAGATTGTTGCACTAAAGAGTACGCTACCTCAGCGGCAGACAACGGCATGGGCATACCTGAGTGCCCCGTCTCATCCATCGTGGCTGATGGGGAAGGAAGAATCCAAGGATCCTCAAAGTAAGTTGTGCGGAACAAGGAAACTTGAAAAATCTCAACCTTATGGCGATTAGATATAAATTTGATATCGTCGTGAGGAGGTGGGAAATCGAAAGTACCCATCAAGGATGGGCACATCCCAACTCCTACGTTAACAACACCTGGTTGAGGATTATCAATCATCAGGACCGTGGATGCCCCCAAAGCTGGGTCAGGTCTGGAGAAAGATAGTTGATCGATGGTCACTATTCGACCCTCATGTGGAAACAACAAGACTTGAAAAACTATAGCAACCACAGCTTGCATAGCATAAGTCCAACTTCGTTCTAACAAGAGATTATAGTCGAGGGGAGCATCGACTACCTCTACTTCGACACACACAGTTTTCCCTCCTAACTGCACAGGGAAATAAGGAATGATGCCATATGGTCGGAAGTAACGACCGTCGAAAGTAGTGAGGAGAGTAGGTGATGGAGACAAAACGGGTTGGTTGATGGCCTTCCAGCATGTTAACGACATAAGACATGTCGAGGCACCCTCGTTGACCATCGTGCGAAAGATATTGCGAGTAAAAGTTTTTGTGGGATGAGCCACTACTATCTAAAATGCGACGTGGTAAGGCAGACGTGGTTTTAAGTCAGTTGTATCTAACATGATGGTGCTCAGATTACAAGTCTCAGTAGATCCCAAAGTGGTTAACAAGGCTTTCCTTTGAGCAGGGCAGCTTTGGAGGACCTCCAAAGCAGACATCGCGCAAGGGGTTTGTGATAAATCCTCCACCATAGAGTAATTCTGGGCGGCCCTTGCGTTTGGGTTGTGAGAAGATTTTTTAAATGCACCCTTTGGAATGCGTGTCATTGTTTCTCCCAACATCTTCTCGATCTGTAGAGGAAGGAATGGGAGATTAGCTTCTTTACCCTTCTCAGAAGCGCTTGGTTTACTATAGTCGTGCGCTCTAGTTGTTATGAAAGCATCACCCCTAACCATATATACGTTTGCGGATGAGGGGTTGTTTGGAGGCGGGCATGTTTCTTGGCTGCCCCCTTCTGTGCTTGTAGAGGTTTGAGTAAGATTTTTCCCATGATGAAATGGATTAGTCAACACTACTTGATGTTGTTGTGTGATGAACTTTTGGGCCTCTGCAAGTCGAGGACAACAATGGGTCGGGTGGTCTTCCACGCAGAAGTTTCATGGATACCTCACCTTCTATTTTTCTGTGTTGTCCCTGCCATCATTATCAGTGGTATTTTTATCCCCCTTACCCTTCTTTTGTTGTTTTTTCTTCCCTTCAGGCTGTTGGGTGGCCTTTGGGTTAGTCGACTGCACGGAGTGTACGTCCGACATTTGGGTAGGGGGAGCAGCCAAAGCAGTAGTTTGGTTGGCCATTGTGTGTTGTATGGATAACTGTTGCAATTGTTTCATTAATTTCTCAGTGGGCTTGGTTTGTGCTGAACTAACAATACCATCGTCATGTGGTCCAACTCTCTGTCTAGTTTTATCTAGTATTGAACGTGGCGCATCTGGAAAGATGTTGTATAATAAACCAGACTGAGAATAGATGAGCTCAAACTGTTGAGCCCTCATGATCGCATCTTCTTCGAAGAAAACTTTGGATGTTGCGACATCTTTGGATAATTGTGGGACCAAAGACTTAAGGAACCACTCAAGCAGGAATGCTGGTGGGACTGGTACTTTGATTAGACTCTTCCGGTGTCTCCACTCTCGGATATGATCAGAGATATGGTCTGTTGTTTTCTATTCGAAATTGGCGAGCAACTCTGTGCCAGCGTCGTATCTCACAGGTAATTGGAAATGGTTAAGGAAGGCCATCGCCAGTTCGCCAAAAGAAGAGTATCTTGAGTGATCGAGCTCGATGTACCATTTCACGGCACTCCCAATAAGAGTACGTTGAAACAATTGCAACTGTACAGAGTCATCTTTCAATGAGTTAGATGAGCACCAAAGATGAAAAGTAGTCACATGATCACCTGGATCTTCATTAGGCTTGGACTCAAACTTTGGAATGTTCGAAGGCAACTTTGTCGGCATAGGAGGCCAACGTGGATCGTGACAAATAGGATCATTTAACAACCTTGTCAAATCTGGCAAGTGTAAAGTCGCCAGGAATGGTAGTTTGGGTTGTCGCTGATAACCTGGGAAAAAGGGTCCTAGAGTTTGACTGGTACCAAGTTGCCAGGAAAAGTTTGGCTACTGGCCCAGATTCTGGTAGAAACCATGGCCCTGCCCAGCGTAAGGATTTTTCATCAATGGAGACATCATCGACTGATTTCCCATAAAGGACATAGAGTGTTGGGCATAAATTGTAGTCGGATGACTTTGGGAAGGATTACCCCATGTCGGTCCTATGGGGAGAGGCATAGTAGTATGTCCGGGGTTCCATTGATTGTTGAAAGAATTACCCCAGAATGACATTCCGGAGGAGGGAATGGATCCTTGTCTTGAATTCCACGGTCCTACTATGTGTTCCCCCTACGCAGGAATACTACCCTGTGCAGGAATAGATTGTCCAAAAATGGGGTTGCCCCCAGATGGGAAAGCAGCTAACGAGAAATTTTTGTTACCAAATGGCTTGTTCCAAGAAAACGGTGTCGAACCTACCGGTATACTGTGCACAGGTGTTCCTTGACTCCCTGCTCCAAATAAACTAGTGTGTGTAGGCTACCCGGCGGACTGCTGATGCAGACCACCAAGCGAAGGGGACGAAGGAGGGATATGACCTCCTGCGTAAGGAAAAGTGTTAAAAGGGACATAAGTGCCCCCAAGGTGACCTTGCAAAGGAGTGTTAGAGCTCCCTGCCCCCATACCCAAATTCTGTAAAGTGGAGTAGGTAAGTGCAGGACATGTACCCGAACTAGGCATACCGTATGAGAACAGAGGGCCTGTCACGCTAGGTGTGAAGGGGGTTGTGGTCTCCGCCATAAACGGGTTCGTTCCACTGTGCGACGTAGTTGCGGTCGAGGCCATGGTGGCTCAGACCGATGATGGTAGGTTATGAGATGACTCTCCTGTGGTAGCAACTGTGGTGGGAATTGAAGAATTCCTAGAAGAAGTAACAACATTTGTTTCCATTACTGTGTGAGGAACTGTCTGGCGTTCGTGAAATTGGATTGGTACAATAAACGGTGCCAAGATATCAGTCTTTGGGGTTTCAACCAAGCCAAGAGCGACGGTTGATTCCTCCGGGAGTTGTTCAGGCACAAAGGTTTGTAACCGGGTCACTTCAAAAGACCCTTGTTGGTCTAGCTTTCGCCTTAATGGTGGTGGGGGTGGCTCTAGTGTAACCGGCAACAGGCCAAGAAGCCTTCATGACCGGAAAAGCTCAGGATCCTCCACTGTGTGAGAAGATCCAAGACATTCTAAGGTATTCTAAATGTTCAAAAGTAACACACACTAAAAAAGAATCCCCTAGGAGATAAGACAAGAAATCACTAAACTATTTGGAAGAACAGTTACAACAACCAACACTAGAGCAACTTACCGGTGCAAGTGCAACTCGAAAATGGAAGCACCCTCCGGGTATACTCTGTAAAGAGTGGCCCAATGTCTGTCCTAGGTACCGCGGTATACCCCTGCAGTCACCTGTGTATGTCCCTAAAAAGATTGGCAACTAGGTTGCTAGCACGTGAATAGTCACCAGGCGGGTACAATCGAAAGTTGGGTAGACCACAATGAGCAGGGTATCGAGCCCGAAACCTGTCAAGGGTATCGAGAGAAAAAGTTTTGGAAGAAAAATGAGGACCTCGAATGGATTTGAGACCCACAAATCCCCATGGCAAATGCAAACAACGGAATCCCAAAACAAGCCCTCTATATGTGTTCTCCACTACGATTGGTCCGGCTTTAGAGGGGTTATCTCCGCTACCTTTCCGCACGTGACCTCGTGTTTATCCCCTGTGTTAGAGGGGGGTCCTGGATAACTTCCATGAAACTAGACTTAGACACTCCCTATCTCAGACTCTAATGTTTGGTTTTGAATGGACTTGAAGAGTTTCCTCTCCAACCTAATCCAAGGCCCTAGTCCTGAACTAGTTTGTGAACCCTACAAACATAAAAGTCTAGTAGATTTTAAAATTAGCGTTGCTTTTATGGATTTATCTTACATCAAGGGGTATGAGGGTGAAATTGATGATGTGTAAAGATGAAATAAAAAATGAATGAAAAAGCTGGAAACAAAAAACTTTTACTAAATGCAAAATTTCAACAACTTTTCACAAAGAAAGATTTTTTTTTTTTTCTAAGATTTTATACAACCAACTCAAATGAATTTTGCTCGACTACGAGCTAATTATGATCTAAGTGAACTGCAAAAAAAACTTACGAAATAAAAATACTTTTCCCTAGCTAATGATGCAGAAACACATTCTTTAACCAAAGAAGAAAATGAAAAGAGATTTATTTATTTATTTAAGTGCTAGTGAAGCAAAAAAGGGAAAATACCGACAAACAAAAAACCAAGAAGAACAATTCTGGATTAAAGCACAGATCGCAAAGAATCAGAGTAAAGAATCACACAATGGTAATAAAAAAAACAAAGACTCTCACGCTTGTCTAAAAACCATAATTTTGTTTTTTTGTTTTTTATATTTTTCTGTCAACTATTAACTGAGAAAAAACAGGCTAAGGGTAAGATGACCTAACCTACTGACTGTTCAAACCTAGATTCAAACACCTGAGAGGAATACTTCTTATCAAAGGAGGGGATGACTGCCCCACCCTGAACAAAAAGTAGCCTGTCCAAGCATGCGACTGTCACTAAAACAACACACGTGCAAACACATGCTAAACAGAGATAGAAAGCGTGTACACACGGGATGACCTTGTACAGGCTGCGTGTATATCTAAATTCTAAGGAAAAATATGAAAATAGGTAGTCTAGACCAGGAAGAGGCCTCTGGTATTGATAACCAGGGTCCCTTGAAGGATTGGATGTTTTTTCTAACAGAAAAGACAAATAATGCAAGGAATAATAAGGCAAGAAAAGGAAATCTGAGATAGGACTGTGAACCAGCAAGACTCAGACAGGATTCCAGAAAACCCCCTGAGAATGTGTAATTATTATAGGGAAGAGGAGGAATGCCTCTAAGTTTCTCTGAACTCCTACACGCTACTGCTATGTCTACAGCTAGCGTTCACACGTGGGCTGTCAGAAGATAAGGTGCGGGTACATGCGTGCAGGCCTTTTGTAGGCCGCGTGTACCTCTTTGTGTCTCGAAAAATACAGTCAAGCAAAAGTCAGGGAAAACTGGTATGGAAAACCAGACTCCCTGCTAGCTCAGACCTTACAGAAAAACATAGGCAAAGAAAAACAAAAAACCGAATCCTTAAACTACCCAAAAAACTTAAACGAATCCAGGAACCCTAAAGAGTATTCTCCCCAGTACGGTCGCCAATTCTTTTGTTGGGAAAAACACCCTACGAACTAGCAAACTAGGGTTAGAATTGCATGCAGATTTGACTGAATAGAAACTACTTTTTTACCTACATCCCAAGATTTAAATCCCTTTTTCTCAGTAAATGCAAGGAAAAGGACCACCTACCTTATTATTGGCGTTCGATGTAGATCCTCCATTATGCTTGACTACTTGTTTGCACTGCTCCTTCCAAAGATAACCTGCACTCAAGACAAACAACAACTATGCATGCATGCTACTTCTATACTCAAGGGTTAGAAATCAAGCGTAAATTAATCAAACCATAGACAATTCATGCATTGGGACGGGAAAAGCATTCTTTTTATTACTGAAAGTGAATCAACTTACAAAATCTGAGACCGGCCACCGCTACTTGAACCTGATCCTGGGCTCCTCTTCTTATGTCCTTCAACGGATTTGCATTAAATCTCCTTTGGCATGAGGAAAGGATAAAGGATTGGGACAATGGATTACATAAATGGGTAGACTTTCTTCGCTATATTTTTTCCTCCTCCAAATGGTACCCCTACCCCTTATTTTATAGGCTAGAAGGAGCAAGGGTTTTGGACAAACCCTCGGCCATGCATGGTCGGGAGTTATAGTTAACTGACCCATAGATTTTTGTTCCGTCGGCAACTTTCCTTTTTTCGTGCTTTGTTAGGTACACGCGGGCTGTTTTGAGTCAGCCAGCATGTACACGCGTGCAGTAATGGGTTAGGGCATGTGGGCCTTAACACAAGAGGATTTTCAAAGAGTTGTTCAGCAAAGTTTTGGCAAAGAAGGGATATGAGTTGGCATGATGCCAGGTAAGCATGTGTGGTGCAATTTAGGGTTATAAAAAATGTGATCCTTCTTTTCTTTACCATCCATTGCACAATGGATTTTCTCTTTTGATCATAGGAGATGGCATAGATATCTGCTACCTCATCTACCATCTTTGGTATCTGTCGATCACCCCATGTGTGTGTGTTTCCCAGGATGTCAGTGGTGTATACTTGTTCAAGATTGGGCTCTTGAACTTCCTCACTGTGCCTCGTAGGCCCAACCTCTACTTGTTGCTCATTAAGGATTTGATTATTGGGCAGAATAAATACATCAGGTACATACTCGTCACTTACAATCTCATTGGCCATAGAACCGTTGATTTCCATTTGTGGGGATTCTTTCTTTGGCTCCTTTGGTTTGGGCTTGTCCTTCAGATCTGCTTCAGTCTCCGATGTATTGGGTCCCTTTGTTCTGAGTCCATTTTCAACTTTTGTTTCCTTTTGCGGTACCTATTTTGTTTTTACTTTGGGCTCTAGGGAAGAAATATTCTTAGAACTCTTTTCCTCTTGGACACACACAAGGGTGTCGTGAGATGACTCTGGGCTCTCATCGTCACTCTATATATTCATAATATTTCTCATAGGATTAGGTGCACATGTTCCTACATACACCCTTCATGTCTCTAGTTGAGACGTCCCGCCTATCGACGGTCTTGCCGGTGATGCAGTGGATTCTGAGACATCCGACCCATTGATGTTACCAAGATTTGTGAAATCGGGTTCGACTAGCTCCATTGGGCCTCCGTCTCATATATCAGTTGGAAGCCTAGGTGTTATGATGAGGTCTGGGTTATCCTGCATATGCTTCATTAGCAACTAGGCCTACTGCCACAAAAGTCCCCCCATCCCGTGTTCAACTTGAACCTCGAGGGAATCCATGATTTGTACTGGAGATTCTTGATAAACTTTTTCCACTCCGATGGCTTCTTGGGGGTCACCCACCACTTCTCCCAGTTCCGATGCTATCGTCCCTTCTCAGGTCCTGATAATTGTTTGATCCAAGGATGTTGCTTTCTCTTCCAAACTCATGGCCTTGAATTGGTTTTTTCTAGGATGAGCCATCCTTGCCACCACCTCATTCCAGTATTGAGCTTTTTCGATGAAAATTTCATCCTCAAACTGGTCATGGGCATAAGGCCAATAGGATGATACCTGTGATGCATGTTTTCAGACCAGACCTTTGTGATTGTGCTTGCGAAAACGACCAGTTTGGAATCAGAATTCCAATTGACCTAGCCCTTCTTTCTTACATGTGTGGTGTCTTTGACCATGTAGAAGCCAATATGAAACCCATAAGGTATGAAGGTATGGTTATTTTCCTTTACTAAAGTGGCGTTATAACCTTGCAGAATGGTCTGATAGAAAATTTCCCCTAACACTAGTCGATCGGGGACATATATAGGTAACAAATGTGGTGCCCCTATGGCACCAAAAACCCTGATGTAGGTTTCATGCTCATCTAGATACCAGTGACCTACTTTAGATATAACCTTTTTTTGCTTCATCCGATAGCCTTGGGCACTCTTTCTTGAACAACAAAAAATAAATGTGTGCAATAAACGGGTCACATATAAGAGAATAGGATTTCTTGTACCTGTTTTCCCATATAATGTTAAAGTATACATGAACCAGGAGATTAGAGGAGTGTTAGTTTAGGTTCATTCCATAGAAAAAATTCCTGGCATAGATGACATCCAACAGATACGAGGCCATGTAGAAGGAGAGGGTTTTTCCCTCTTTCGCAGTCTGGGCTTATTGTATGCAAGTGCTCAGCTGTTTAGAGATGATGGTACCCCAATTGAAGTTCGTGCCTGAAATGGATACCATATAAGAAAGAGGCATTCAAGCCTCTGAAAACCAGAGCAATCTTTCTCCCCATGAAACCTGCAAATAAGAGTCATCAGGTATATATTTGGTTCTCTTAGATTGGTTGTCGGATACTAGCTAGAAGTCTGGTTCATGAATTTTTTGTCTTCCCTCCACCACGATGCCATGATTTTTCTGGTGTCATGTGTTGCATAGAAACTTACAACGAAATCGATGCTCAGATTTTATTCCGGCTCCCTGAGCTTGTAGTAACTTTCAACCTCTGATGGAAAGAAAACCCTGACACACTCATCGTTATCATCATTAATCAAACATTTTTCTGCATTAGTGTGGTCAATGAGCCACTTTAGGACCTCAATGCAAGGAAACATTGGAGTCTGGCTTGTCACCATGTGCATATATTCCCTATGGATATTTCGAAGGACATCATCATCGAGTCTTCTTGTATCAGGATCTTTGTGCGGAGTATACTCAAGGGGTTCTTCCTTATTGATTTTCTTAAACAATTTTTCCCAGCGAGGGAATGTTGTTTTGGTCCCAATGTTCGCCTCTGTATCTCCGAAGGTCGGGGGTTGGACGAAGACCTTCTTGGTGGATGTCTTAATGAGGGGCACCAATTTTGGAGCGAATTCTAATTGCCTTGCAACTGCTAGGGACGAGCCCTCTCCCGTTTTTGGTTCTTGCAGCTTTGGCGCTCTTGGGGATTTCCTGGTGGTGGGTTTCTTTGGAGGCATTGTTATTTCAATTTAAATGGTCTTTTAAACATGCGTACAGAGTAGTGTTGGGTTGAAACATATGAAATGAAGTAGGAAAAAAACCATCAGCCGATACATACATGTAATGCTCGCTACAATTGTTGTTCAATACTTACTGACCCTTGGGAGCCTTCTCTAGATTATTAGATTTTCTCTTCTGTGTGTTTTGAACTCCTTGTCGCATAGAATAGGATCATACACAATGACTTAAGAGAATATAACAGGAGAGATCCTATCAGTCGTATCAATCAGTTAATACGAGTAATGAATGTAATTAAAAACAAACTATCGTCAGATCTCTGCAAATAAATTCTAACTGGTTTATGGCGGAGGCGCCGAGGGAGATGCATTGTATCGACAGGCTTAAATGGTCCCTTTTGATTCACGCATGGAAAAGAAACTAATGCAAGACCTACGAATTAACTAACATTTTAAATGCATCGTACCTAACATATCTAAGGGCTAAAACATCGCATCACGTTGCATCTCTCCGATGCAAAAATCGGGGATCAACTACTATCCTTGCATATATTTCCATAGATATACTTTCGGTGAACACTTCCGATACTGATGGTATCGGGGATCAGTGATTGCAGAAATTTTAAGTGTGTATCTTCTTGGTGGGTTGTCATCTTCGTAATTTTTTGACGTCGAAAATGTTTTGGGGGTCGTCGATCGACGATATTGTTCCTTTACTCGCACGACGCTTACTCTTTCATTTTTTTTCTGAAGCCAAATAGATCGGTATTCGACAATATCTTTAGTGGAGGTTATACACAGGGACGATAAAACCTCCTTCTACCGACACCGCTGAAGTTCAACGCTCGACTATTTTGAACTTCTTAAGCGATTTTCGTCACTTTTAATCATTCTCGATGGCGAATTTCCTGAGTGTGTTGGGGAAAACTTTAGACTGTTGATTTCTTAAGTATTTGTTAAGTCCCTTTTAAATTTAAGATGATTCTTTGTACATTCAAGCAAACTTTAAATAATTCAAACATGAAAACATAAAAGATAAGCACAGACAACAGCTTCATACTGAAGTGGAAACAGACAGTGAAAAAGATCAAGTGGTACCCAAAAAGTAGAAATGGACACAGAATTTTTAGGGTGTGTTGAGTGCTTAACAAATGGAGATTCACTGGGAGAAATAAAATATTTGTTCCTTACCCGAGGACCGGCTGATACGGAAGCTGATGGAGGATATTTCATTTGAATTTCTTTGGAAGATGCTTCTGGGTCTGCCTATGGGTCTGCCTGTGGGGTCTTAACCCTTTTCCTTGTTCATTTCCTTTGACCCTGACTCATGCCCTCTTCTTACAAAAGTTTAGTAAAGTATCCACCGTCATGAAGCCTTTAATTACCTCTACCCACCTGCTTCAGTGTCGCTCCGCTTCCAGCGAGCGTTCATAGCCCCGACAGAGTCACATCGACATAACATACCTTGCTCTGCTACTAGCGAGTGTCCATAGACTCGGAGGAGATATTTGCAAACCCTCTCTTACTGTTCACTCTTTTGATAATATCAATTTTATTTAAGTATGATTCCTTGAGTGAGTGAGGGAGGAGGATGTCTGTTTATTTTCGAAGTGAGATGGTTAAGGTGGATCCTTCACTATCTCCATCTTATAGGTTAATGTAGTCTTTTTCAGCTTTCCTTCGTTCCCTTAAGGTCTTATCGAACCACAAACTAGACACTTCTGGCATTTCTCCGAAGTTGTTCGTTTGCTCAGGTTAACCAGAGAATTCCTCAAAGTAACCATAGGTTTTCCAATACTTCTTGTGTTTCTAAGTGAGCGACGAGTTAGAAATAGAGCTCGTTATGTTGCATGATTTTAAATCCAACCATCATCTTTCCAGACACACCTTCAAAGGTATATAAAACCAGAAAGAAAAGAAACAACAAAAGAAGTATTTCACAACCATGAAGATACTCAACATGAAACACACATAATTTATTATTATTATTATTGGAAGTATTGTTTTAGAGCTTGGCCATTTACTAGGAGGGCATCAGGTTCCCCCCTTAGATTCTGAAACCGATAAGTGCCTTCCCCAATCTTCTTATCCACTTGAAAACATCCAAGCCATAAATTCTGAAACATAGAATGCTTCCCTTTTGGTTCATTTTCCTTGTCCCACTTTAGGACTAAGTCTCCTACTTCAAAGTTCTTTTCTTTAGCCTTATGCTTATCAAACCATATTTTCACTATCTGTTGGTGAGATAAGAACTTTGACTTAACCTTTTCTCTCTCTTCTTCCAACATGATCAAAGTGTTGATTCTTTATTGTATGGCCGACGAAAGTTCCTCGCTGGAACCTTGGGCTAGTTGAAGAGATGGAATAAAGAGCCCATTTGGGAGGATGGCTTCTTGCCCGTAGACCAAAAACTACAGGGAATTCCCTATATCTTCTTTGGGTGTGACTCTATCATCCCATAGAGCATTATGGAGTAAATTGTGCCAATTTCTTTGGTTATCTATAACAGTCTTTTTTAATATTCTCACTAGGTTCTTATTGGTTGATTCTGCCACACAATTTCCCTAGGGGTAATAATTTGCAGAGTACTTAATTATGATTCCTTTTTCCATAGAAAACTTCGTCAATAGGGTGGAAGAAAAATAAGTTGCATTATCAAATACCAGAACGGAAGGGGCACCCAACGTTGTGATCAGATGTTGTTCTGTGAATTGGATCACTACCTTCTCATTTACATGAGTCAGATGAATGGCCTCTTCCCTTTTCGTGAAATAGTCAGTGGAAGTAAGAATGTACTTGTGCAGTTTTGAAGAGACAGGTGTAATTTATCCTATGATATCCAACCCCCATTGCTCAAAATGCCTAGAGACAATCATGGGTTGGATTGGGACTTCTTCTCTCTTCTCCTTTCCAACACTTATTTTACAAGTCTTACAATTTCTAGAGTGAGTATGAGCATCCTTGAACAAGGTGGGCCAATAATAGCCAACTCTTAGAATATTATGAGCAGTGGTGTTTCTTGCGAAGTGTCCTTCGATGGGGCCATCATGGATCTCCTTCAACACTTTGTTTGCGTCTTCACATTCGAGAAATATTAATAGTACTATGTTATAATTGATCTGAAAGAGTATTGAATTTATAAGGCGATATTGTGCAGATTTTAACCTGAGGGCTCTCCTTTCCCTCGGGTGGAGGCTTTTGGGACAAGTCCCATGATGTAGAAGATAAGTCAAATCCTTATACCAAGACTCTTGTCCTGGGGCTATGTATGATACTTTGCCACACCATAGTGCCATTTCATTCTCCCATTCAGAATCTTCATTTACTTGGTCGTGGGCTTCAGCTGCAATCTTGCATAACCCTTTTCCTCTTACTAATTTGGCAGGTTTTGTATCTAGGTTGAATTCCTAGACTACCACCATCTACTTCCCTCTTCTTTCCCCCATTTTTTGCTAGGTAAACAAGGATCAAACTGCAGGGTGTGGCACAATCACTTTAGTGTGATTCTTGAGGATGTAAGACCTGAAATGTTTTATTTCCTTGTATACCGCATAGGCTTGTTTATCTATAGAAGGATAGTTGAGCTCATCTCCTTGATAATTTAAAACATGAATGACAATGGGGCCTCGTTGTTGTCATCATCCTTCTGAGTTAGAACTGCAGCTAACGATTAGTCAGAGGAGAAAGTATAAAGGGATAAGTATCTATTGAAATCGGGACTTCGCAACACTGGGGTCCGAGATATAGCAGCTTTGATATTGTTGAAAGCATATTTTTTATCATCATCCCACTTAAATTTGGCATCCTTGCAAATTATATTTTGTAAAGGTTTGATGATTTCTGTGAAATCGAGAGTGAACTTCCTCACAAAATTGATTTTCCTCGAAAAAGGACTGCATATCTTTCTTGTTATGGGGAAAGGGAAGTTGAGCTATGCCCTTAATCCTTTCTGGGTCTATGTGAATGCATTCTTGATATATAATGTGACCTAATATCTTACCTTCATCGAAACCGTATATATTTTTCTTAGGGTTCAAGGATATACCGTATTTACTACACCTTTCAAAAATATGAGTTAAGTGTTGGATGTGCTCTTCTCTATTCTTCGAATACAATGTCACTTCATTTAGGTACACTACCACACATTTATTGATTAGTCCCTGGAAAGATATGTCCATGGCCCTTTGGAAGGTCGCTCCTATGTTAATTAACCTGAAAGGAATTTGTTTATACATGAAAGTTCCCCATTTAGTTCGGAAGGTGGTTTTTAAATGGTCTTCCTATGAAATGAAAACCTGGTTGTAACCTGAGAAACCGTCTACCAGAGAAAAAATCTCTGAGTTGGATATGGTATGCAGGAGTTGTTCCATCAGTAGGACTGGGTAGTTGTCTTTTTCTGAAGCTCTGTTGAGGTTCCTAAAATCTACGTATAAGTGGATTTCACCCAACTTTTTCCTTACTGGGACAAGATTTGCTACCCAGGTGGAATGCCTAACCTGGAAAATGATTTTGACATCTAAAAGTTTCTTTAACTTCTGATACATGAGAGGTTCCAGGGATGGATAATACTTTCGGATATTTTGTTGGAAATGTCTTACTTCGAGTTTTAAATGGATAGTGTGTTGAATGATACAGGTATCATACGTTTTCAGATCCCTATAGGACCATGCGAAGACATTATGGTATTTTCTAAACAATTTGAGATAAGATTTCCTTTCTTCCTTAGATATAGTCTTGTCAAGATTCACATTCTTTGGGTTCTCTGGGGTTCCAAAGTTTATAGTTTCATGTAGGGGACAAGATCTACCAGTCTTTGCATTGCTAGATCCCTTAAATCTCTCTTTCAGATCAAACAAGTTTTCTATATTAGCTATCCCTTTTGGGATTGTGTGAGCCTTTGATTTATCCATAGGTTGTCCTATCCGAGGATCAGTCTCTATTGATTTCTCTTGGAATTCTTCATCGTCAATAGTGAGATCTTTGAAATTGTCTTGGTTGGTCAAGAACTTTATGATCTGTTCATATCCTTCAAAGACTTTCCAATTGGAAATGTTATTAGGTACCAACGGTTTGTAGAGAAGCTCCACAGTGAATCGGGAGGCTTCATAATCCTCCAGAGGCGACAACGTGGAAGTAGTTGTGGCCAAGGAGTCATCAAGAATATTATTAGTTATGGGGATCGTTGTAATATTGAAGGATTAAAAGTTCTCTATTAACCTATGTACCTCCTATTGATAGTTCTTTAGGTGATGAGAATTGCAATGTATAGTATTTCTTACTTGTCTAACAATAATTTCAGAGTCTCTGAAAACCTTCAATTCTTTGACATTCAAATCTATGGAGTTCTTTAATCCTTGCACTAGAGCTTCATATTCAGCAGTGTTATTGGTACATTCGAACTCTAGCCTACAAGACAAGAAATGACGTACCTTTAGGATTGATGAGGATGCACCATGCTCCTTACCCTTCTTGCGATTTAGATCCATGAAAATAGAGGGTCCAAATTTGTGAACGACAATATCTCTTTTCCCTTCCCTTGTTAATTCCGTGCTTTCCCATATTTTGTTCTGTAATCTCCAGCGTGGGGTTTTGATAGAAGAGGGTGTCTCCTGTCGGTATCGGCAATTCCTCCTGAAAAACCATTTCAGAGTTTTGGGTAAGAGGAACATCAGAAAAGAGAGGAGAAAAGTTTATGAAGTAGGAATCGCAGGAATAATTTCCCAATATGGGGAAATCTGTGGATCAGGGTTGATTTGGGGTTTCTAGATCAGTGATCGTATGTTTCAGATATCTCTCCATATCGATTCTGATCATGTTCTTGCATCCCTTCAGTGGTAGCCAAAGGTGTGCCTAGTCTGTACTGAAGTACTCGTTTAGATTTTTAGACCAATATCGACTTAGTAATAGCCCATATGCCTCTGGGATATCTACTACAATGATGTCAATCACTTGCACAAACATGGGATGTGTCGATATTCTAATCATCACATCTTTGAGTTCTCCTATGACCTTGACCTGGGTTATGTCTAGTTGAATGACATGTTTATCACTCTTGAGAGGAATGGCATTCAATTTTTTTCAAATAGACAAGGGCATAACGTTGGAAGAAGCTCCAAAATCTATCAAATAATTATGAAGTTTTCTATTGAAGACCTCAAACGTTAAGAGGAACGGTGGGACAAAAGGATTTTCCTTTCTATCTTTTGAACAGGTGTTTACAGTTGGTTTATCCACTAGATCTATGGAAGATAGATTTATTTCCAGACCATTACCTGCCATTGGGTTTTCTACTGAGTTCAAAGCTTGTAATAGAAATTCCTTCTGCTAAAGAATCCTGCATATGTCCATAACTGACATATTAACCTTTAGATTCTTCAAATATTCGACCATGTTGTAACCTAGTTTGGGTGATTCTTGGGTATGAATGTTGATAGGGTTTTTTTCGAGAGAGAGGGATGTTTTCAGGTGATCGAGAGTTAACTTACTTTTCAAGGCCTGGGTGGCATCAGTATCTTTCAAGCCAGTAAGACCCTTACTATGTGTCTGTACCACTGAAACTTCCACAGGTTGTTCCTGAGACTCAAATAGGTCGTCGGAAGGAATGATCAGGTCGGGATCCCATATCATCATGGTTGTATCTCTTGGTGAGTCAATCTCTTCCTGGTCAGCAATATTCATAACCAAACTACTTGGCTTTTTGGTCAGGAAGACTTTGTCTAGAAACCAATTAGCCATCAAATTCATGGCATGTACCCATTGAGGGCAGTCTATTTTGGAGTGGTTTTCCTGATGATAAGTACAGAAAGAGTCAGACGCAACATTCCCTAGATCAATATTTCAGTTAGTTGGGGGAGGTTCAATTTCTTTGAAAGGATGGTTTCTTTTAAAGGCAGGCTTATAGGGCCTTTAGCTAAGGTTTCCTTCTCCTACATTTATGTTCATGTCTATGATCTCATTTGATAATTTCTTAACCATGCATTGTAGATATTCTATATCTCCATTACCTTTGTTAGGAGTTTGTTCATTTGTTTTCCCTGGTGGTCTAGTCAAAAGGATTCCTCTACTGGGAGGGGGTTGGGCTTCTTTCTTTACTCGGGAGGCCTGGCCTTCTTTACATCCTTTAATCTAGAATTTTATTGTCTTGGCCTCTTAAAAAAAATTTGTCAGGGTTTTCTTAGTGGCTCTTTTTACAAACATAGAAATAGAAGTCGGGAGTGCGTTAGCATAAACCTCAATTTGCAAATCTTGAGTTGGTCTTGTCGTGGGCTAGAATTTGTTTAATATGGTCATGAATATTCGATTGAAATATTTTACCCTTTCTTTTGGAGTCATGGTGGCTACGAACAACTCATCCATCAAAGCTCCCGTAGTAGTTTCCTCTGCAAATTTATCTAGAAAATCTTTATGGAACTTGGTCCAATTGGTTATAGATCCTATTGGCATATTAAAATTCCATGTGGAAGCTGAATTTTCAAATGTGTAGGGGAAAAGTCTGTAGACTACATCTTCATGTTGAATGTTCATAAGTCTGATCGTGAGTATGAACTTCTTGATATGATCTTTAGGTAATCCATAGGTTTCAGGATCAAACTTAGGCAACAACTTCTCTAGATGCTGGGGAAGGTTGTGGATTGGTCCCGGGAGGGCCAAAGCATCTCTAGCTAACTAGGGTTGATTTCTCAGAGGCGGGTTCCCCCTTTCATAATTATGATCATTGTCACCTTCCATATCTTCAGAATCTGAGTTAAACTCCTCTTCTTCTAAGAAATCACCTAGTTCAAAGACGTCGTCGGCTAGAATTTTAGGTATCAAATCAAGAGGTTCTTGGATTTCGGTAATCGAGAAATCTATTAAGTATTCTACAGAGTGCATGAAAACCTTGTCAAGAGTGCTAACTACTGGTCTTATTTGTTTTTCTCTTCGAGAGAGTATGGGAGCTAAGGACAACGCACCGATCTTCCAGGCATAGGCTCTTATGATTCTCCTGAATTGATTTACTTCCTCGTGAGGAAGGGCGTAAGGTATTTCAGGGTGAAAAGGTTCATCCTCTAGATGGGGTGAGTCATCCTCTTCGGGAGTGCTCAGCGTGTGTGGAATGTCTTTTGAATGACTAGCCATGAATGTGGGTTGTTACAGATCTGTAAGTTGTTTGAAATTCTATATAAAATATATATTCAACCATTCATTCTCAGGCCCTCCTTCTAGCACCAATTTTGTTGATGAGTCTTAAATCTCTTCATTCAATAGTAGGAACCAAACCCACCACTGAGGCCCAATTAGACTCTGCAGCATTTGAATATCGAATGGCTCTCCAGATATTGTGATTCGGACAAATTATCTATGGGCTTTGTGTTTTCTTACGAAGGATCTTCCATCAGTTAGGACTATTCTCTTATGTATTTTCTCTTGGGTGGGATTGGTATGAGAGATGAAATCCAGTATAAACTAACTTGAAAACAAACAAGATTAAGTTTTAACTACTGGGGAAGAGGTTGAGCTTGGGATAACCCGCTCCTCAAACATGCAGACAATGATTCTATACCACAGGTCTAGTACTAATACATAAACCATGTGAGCATCCAATTACTGTCTGAGAAACTAATTATTAGAAAAGAAAGAACATATGTAATAAGATAATGGAAAAATAATAATTCATCTACCACAACCATTCATCACATAATAACACAACGACTCATTTTCATCACTAAAGCCAAGAACATTAAACATTACACCAAATAACTTGACAACAAAATTAATTGCTCTTACTCATTACTGCATCATTCATGAAACAGGATAGGAAGTATTTCTTCTCCAAGTCCAATCACATGCATTTGATAAAAATAGTTTGTCTTTGGTCCAAAAGGGCTTCTCAATTCATAGCTGCTTCAAAATAATTCTTAACAACCAGAAAGAAAGAGTTCTTACAACAACCATCGACCCCTCACTAATTGGTCGATGTCTTTATTTATAATATAAATTTTAGCTGAAATTAATGGCTAAGTGCAGTTTAATAAAAACAAAAATCGTCACGTGGCATCATCTTCTAACAGTTTATTTAACAGTCAACCCAAAATATCTCTTGAAAAGGGTGAGTTCTCTCGTATTCGGACCAACTAATAAAAAATTATTCACAAGTTTGGGCCCATGGAAATCTGAGTTGTTCCATCGAAGCCGCATATATTCCCATGATGTCCACTGCATGTGCCTGGTACTTTAATAGACTTGATTCCAACTGTTGTAGCATGGTTCGGGCTCTGATTGGATGTTCTGCAAATCATTTCAGTTTCCCTGGTCTTGCGTTGGTTATATTTACAAGTTCTTTGGTCCATAGAGAATCTTGTTTGGCTTGCGAATCCATTATCTCGCTCAGGTCGACGAATTTGTCGGGGGTATCAAACTCATAGAGTCCGATATCTTTCATTACTTTATTAATTTTCTCCCAGTGCTTCATGCATCTGATCCACTGCTCTTTTATTTCTCGGTGTGGGTCCTAAGAGATCTTAGCCCAGTACTCGGATGATATCTTCATACGATTAAGACTACTTTTTCCATCCGTCTGAATGCCATGTTCTTCCTCGTCTAGACCCTGCTAGACTGTCTCAATGTACTCGAGTCTCTCTACCAGTTGTTTCACCCTTTCATACCATTGATCCATATCATTGCATGTCACGAGTGGCATGAGAGTGTCCTCCTAGAACTCATCTATTTTCGCATTTAACATGTGTCGTTCTTTCTTGAATTCATTGAAAACTTCTTTGAACTCACCTTTCAGGTACATGGTAGTCTGTGTGGTTCCTTTATAGTATTCGGCCAGATGAAGCAAGTGTTCGAGCTCCTTTAGGGCAGCGGCTAGTTCCTTTTCGTGTCTCTTGGCCCTATCCATGGTGGAATCTGAGAGTGCCTTTCCCATGCCGAGAAGTTCAGACATCTGGGCATCTAGAGTGTTGATCAAGTTCTCCTCTACAGTAACCAAGGTGGAGTGATCCAACGTGATCCTTATTTTCTTTGTTGTCCTTTGCACGGTGGATTTTCTCCTTTGATCATAGGATATGGCATAGATATCTGCTACCTCGTCTATTGGCTCTGGTATCTGTCAATCACCCCATGTGACCGTGTTTTTCAGGCTATTAGTGGTGTATAATTGTTCAATATTGGGCTCTTGAACTTCCTCGTTGTGCCTCATAGGCTCGGGAATTTGATTATTGGGTGGAATAAAGACGTTGGGTACATACTCATCACTTAATTTCTTGTTGGCCGCATAACCGTTGATTTCCTTTTGCAGGGATTCTTTCTTTGGCTCCTCCGGTTCGGGCTTGTCCTTCATATCTACTTTGGTCTTTGATGTATTGGGTCCCTTTGTTTTGAGGCCACTTTCGACTTCTGTTTCCTTTTGTGGGACCTCTTTTGTTTGTACTTTAGGATTCGGGGAAGAAATATTCTCAAAACCCTTTTCCTCTTGGACATGCACAGGGGTGTCATGAGATGACTCCAGGCTCTCATCGTCACTATTTATATTTATAAGCTTGCTCAGAGGATTAGGTGCACGTGTTCCTACCGACACCCTGACTATCCTTTTTTGATTTGTCTAGCTTGTCGGCGGTCTTACTAGTGATGCAGTGGATTCTGAGCCATCCGACCCGTTGATGTTACCAAGGTTTGTGAAATCAGTGTCGCCTCGCTCCATTGGGCTTCCTTATCGGATATAAGTTGGAACCCTAGGTGTTATGATGAGGTCCGGGTTATCCTTCATCCGCTTCATTAGCAGTTGGGCCTGCTGCCACAAAATTCCCCCCGTCCCCTGTTCAACTTGAACCTTGGGGGAATCCCTGATTTGTATTGGAGATTCCTGATAAACGGATGTCGCTCCGATGGCTTCTTGGGGGTCACCCACCGCTTTGCCCAGTTCCGATGTTATCATCACTTCTCGGGTCCTAAGAATTGCTTTATCCAAGGACATCGCTTGCTCTTCCCAATTCATGGCCTTAAACCGAGTTGTTCCAGGATCAACCATCCTTTCCACCACCTCATTCCAGTCTTGAGTGTTTTCGGTGAAAATTTCATCTTCAAACTGGTCATGGGCATAAGGCCAACAGGATGATACTTGTGATGTGTGTTTTAGGACTAGACCTTTGGGATCGTGCTTGCAAAAATGACCAGTTTGGAATCATAATTCCAATTGACTTAACCCTTCTTGCTTAGCATGCGCGATGTCTTTGACCATGTAGAATCCAATATGAAACCCATAAGGTATGAAGGCCTGCTTCTTGTCCTTTACTAAAGTGGCGTTTAACCTTGCAGAATGGTCTGATAGCAAATTTCCCCTAATACTAGTCGATCAGAGACATATAAATGTAACAAATGGTGTGCCCTTGTGTTGCCAAAAAACCATGATGTAGGTTTCACTCTCATTTAGATACTAGTGACCTACTTTCGATATAACCATTTTTTTCTTCATTCGACAGCCTTGGGCACTCTTTCTTGAACAAAAAAAAGTAAATGCGTGCAATAAAATGGTCACAGATAAGAGAATAGGATTTATTATACTTGTTTTCCCATAGAATGTTGAAGTATAGATGGACTGGGAGCTCATAGAAGTGTCGATTTAGGTTCATTCCAGAGAAAATGTTCCTGGCGTAGATGACATCTAGTAGATACGAGGCCATGTAGAAGGAGAGGGTTTCTCCCTCTTTCTGTGTCTAGGCTTGTTGTATGTAAGTGCTCAACTGTTTGGAGATGATGGCACCCCAATTGTAGCTCATGCCTGAAATGACTACCATATAATATAGAGGCATCCAAGCCTTTGAAAACCAGGAGCAATATTTCTCCCCATGAAACCTGCAGAAAAGAGCCATCAAGTATATGTATGGCTCTCTTAGATTGGTCATCGGATACCAGCCAGAAGTCGGGTTTGTGAATTTTTTGTCTTCCCTCCACCACGACGCCATGATTTTGCTGGTGTCGTGTGCTACATATACACTTACAACGAAATCAGTGCTCAACTTTTCTTCTGGCTCCCTGAGCTTGTAGTAACTATGAACCTCTAATGGAAAGAAAAACCCAACACACTCACCATTATCATGATTAATCAAACATTTGTGTGCATCAGTGTGGTCATTGAGCCACTTTAGGAGCTCAATACAAGGAAAAACTGGAGTCTGGCTTGCCACCATGTGTAGATACGCCCGACAAATATTTGGAAGGACATCTTCATCGAGGCTTCTTATATCAGGATGATTGTGTGGGGTATACTCAAGGGGTTCTTCCTTCTTGATTTTCTTAAACAATTATTCCCAGCGAGGGAATGTTGTTTTGGTCCCAATGTTCACCTCTGTGTCTCCGAAGGCCGGCGGCTAGATGAAGACCTTCTTGGTGGTCGACGGTTGGATGAAGACCTTCTTGGTGGTCGTCTTAATGACTGGAACTAGTTTTGGAGAGAATTATATTTTCCTTGCAACTGCTTGGGAGGAGACCTCTCCTGTTTCTGGTTTTTGCAGCTTTGGAACTCTTGGGGATTTCCTGGTGGTGGGTTTCTTCAGAGGCATTGTTCCTGCAATTTAAACGGTCTTTTAAACATGCGTACAGAGTAGCGTTGGGTTGAAACATATGAAACGAAGCCGAAAAAACACCATAAGATTATACATACCTGTAATGCTCGCTACGATTGTTGTTTAATACTTAATAACCCTTGGGAGCCTTCTCCGGATTGTTAGCCTTGCCATTTTGTGTGTTCTAAACTCCTTGCCACACAGAATAGGATCATACACAATGAATTAAGAGAATATAACGGAATATATCCTATCAGTCGTATCAGGCAGTTAGTATGAATAATGAATTTAATTCAAAACAAATTGTCACCGTATCTCTGCAAATAAATTCTAATTGGTTGACGGCGAAGGCACGGAGGGAGATGTATTGTATCAGCAGGCTTAAACGGTCCATTTTGATTTGTGCACGGAAAAACAACTAATGCATGATCTATGAATTAACTAACATTTTAAGTGCAACGTACCTAACCTATCTAAGGGATAAAACGTCGCGTCTCTCTGGTGCACAGATCGAGGATTGACTACTATCCTTGTATATATTTCCATAGATATACTTTTGGTGAACACTTCTGACATCGATGGTATCGGGGATCGGTGATCACAGAAATTTTAAGCGCATAGTTTCATGGCGGGTTATCATCTTCGTAATTTTCTAACACCGAAAACGTTTTGGGGGTCGCCGATTGACGATATTATTCCTTTAATCACGCGACACTTACTCTTTTGTTTTTCTGCCAAAGTCGAATGGATCGCTCTTCAGCGATATATTTAGTGGAGTTTATTCATGGGAACAAGAAAACCTCCTTCTACCGATGTTGTTGAAGATCGACACTCAGCTATTTTGAACTTCTCAAGCGATTTTCGTCACTTTTAATCGTTCCCGATGCCGAATTTCCTGAGCGTGTTGGGGAAAAATTTAGACTGTTGATTTATTAAGTAGTTTTTAAGTCCATTTTAAAGTTAATATGATTTTGTGTACATTCAAGAAGACTTTAAACAATTCAAACATGAAAACATAAAATATAAGCACAGGCAACAACTTCATACGGAAGTGGAAACAGACAGTGAAAAATATCAAGTGATACCCAAAAAGTAGAAATGGACATAGACTTTTTAGGGTGTGTTGAGTGCTCAACAGAATTCAAATCTCAAAGATTCAAAAACATTAAGACTGTTTTCTGCCTCCAAAAAAAATGCAAATGGATCCTCTAAAACATGCACAAAACAACAATCATGTTTCACTGTTTCCATTACATTCTTGCTTTCATGTGATTTAACCAGTTGATTTCCACCAAGAAGATGAAAAATATGTTGAGACTACTGGAAATAACAATCTTCTGAATCATAAGATAGTGTTGACTAGAATAAACCCTCTAGTAGCAAGCAATCCATATTTAATGTTGACATTGACTCACCATCATCTTTATTTCTAAGCTTACGACCCATCATAAGATGTAAATTATGATTGTTAAAACTCTTCATATAGCATGCCACTGGGTCATGAAACACATGAGAAATCATTTCTTTTTGATGAAGAAAAATAGAATGGCGGGCCTCTTTCACAAGTGTTTGTTGTCTTTGTTCTACTTCTTCAGTCCTGAGAACATTTTCAAAACCATAATCTTCAAAGGAATTAAATAAAACAACT